>OVBE01013952.1:0-12355 GCA_900406425.1 Iberis pinnata | reverse complement strand
CTTGTTTATCTTTGTGTATTTCTGAGTTATGTTCTTTACTTGCCGACTGAGTTATAATCATGGTTATAACTTAGAACTTTCAGAGGTTGCATAAAATACTGGAATTACGAGAATTTTTAATATTTAGAAAGAAAATAAAATACAAACAGCGAACAGACCACCATCAAACTTCAAACTACTCCAAGACCATAGAAATCTCGTCACCGTCTTCCATCAATGTACGTGTTGAGTCATGCATGATGTTGTACTCAGCAACAGTGTGATTATCCTCAAGATGTATGCTTTGAAAGATCACTCTCTCGTGTTCCACTTGAATACCATACACCTCCCGAAGCTTGGCCTTAACTTCTGCAATTGTATCAGATCCTTTAACCTCAACGATATCAGTCATGCCCGAAAGAGTGTTTACAAATATACACATGGTTTCTTTATCAAGACTTGGACCAACTCTCATAGCAAGTTTACGTTATGGCCCACCGATCTTGAGGTCAAAGGATTTGACCCTATCTTCAACATCAAAGTTTATGCTCGTTCCCTCCAATGTCTCGATTGAAATATTCATTGCAAACCCCAACTTTTTCCCAAAATAAAAGAAATTTTCTATGTGTTTGTTTCTCTCTTAGGGTTTTTCTTATTTATATATATAACATTACATAGGTCGGTTCGTCTCAAATAAAAATAATATTTTATTTTTTCCTTTTTGTTTTTATATATTGATAAAATGGAAATGATAAACAATAACTTAGGCGTATAATATCGAGAATTGTTATAACCAAGGCAAATTATATACTAGTACTAATATTATAATATCGATAGTACTAGTTATAATATCGAGAAATTGTTATAGGTTATAATCGAGAAATTGTTAGTACGAGGCAAATTATTATACGTATGATGGGATAATACGTATTCAAGGTCAAATCCTATGCTTATTACGATGCAGCTATTATGTCAAAGTATTAGGCAGTTACGAAGCGTGTGATGATGCTTATTACGTTACCGAGGATAAAAATTTAAAACTGATTACTTTACTCAGACATACAGAAAAGAATTCCCAGCATTTAGTAATACAACTCAGCCGTAACGATAATTTTAAATTTCATAACTCATACATCCTGTAAAAGTAACCCAGAAATACATTAACAATAACACAGCCGTACTAAAATAATTCTGATCCGTCCGTCAATGGTAAACTGTAACTCAACCATTTACAAACCATAACTCAGCTATTTTTTTTAAACGAGAACTCAGTCGTATCACAAAAAAAGTTAAAATCATCATTTTCCTTGTAGCCGCGTTTGACACTGGTAACGTAGTCATAAGACATCATTTCACCCGTAAGATCACATCATAGTTGCGAAAGAAAACATCATAGCCGCATTTACCCTCGGTAACTTTATTGTTTATTGTTTATTCTTTACTACGAAATAGTATATAAGTGAGTTAAGACTCTTAATGAGTTACTTTTATAGTACATTGTATGTTAATTCTAAACATACATCTTAATAGCACTTGTGATTTTATAAAGTGAATACATATATTTTATTAATATTCACTTTGGATTGAAAAGAAGGTCTTTATTAACACATTTTATATAATTCACATTCGTTAATGAATTATGGTTTAGGGTTTACTAACAAATATAAAAAAGGAAGTTAACCCTAAACCCTTACTATTCCGATAATTTTCTCATATAAAAACATGAGTTAGACTCTTGATGAGTTATTTAGAGTATATTGTATATGACTAACTTTATATGAGTTAGATCTCGTTCCCAAATCTACATGTTAGGTTTAAATTAACCGTAAGACAACATCCATACATCTCGATAGCATTATCAATTCTCATTCAATAAAGTGGAAACATGCATATTATTAATATTCAGTTTGGATTGAAAAGATGTCTTTATTAACACATTTTATATAATTCACATTTGTCAATGATTTGTGGTTTAGGGTTTACTAACAAATATAAAAAGGGAAGTTAACCCAACCCTGAACCCTAAACCCTTACTATTTTGATAATATTCTCATATAAAAACGTGAGTTAGACTCTTGAAATTAGTCGAGTTTTTGAGCATTCCAATTTTCGTCCCTCTATGTAGTAGTCTTAAAACTATACGAATGGAATTGCTCTCAAAGTACATAACTCAGAAATACACAAGATAAACAAGGCTTTTAGTAGGATAACTCAGCCGTAACGTTTGTTTACAAATTCAAAAACTCTCTTTTTTTATTTTCCTCAAAAAAAGGACGGATGAAATCTTTTTTGGAGAAACTTTTGATAACCCAACCAAATGATAAATAATAACTCAATCGTTAACATAAATAGTTTGTCGTGTTACGTTTTATTAGTATATATATATATATATATATATCTGTTTCTCTATTTAGTTGCAAACAACTTCTCAATCTCTCGCTTAATCTATCTTCAGTTTTCCTCTCTTCTCTTCCCACTTCTCTCATCTTAATCTAACGCTTTCGATATTCCTCACAAACAGCACGCATGCAATCTTATCTTTTACGGTTTCAATTTTGCAACCACCTAAGAGACGGAAAATCTTCAAATGTTTTTTGTAATATTGGCCGTTTATCCAATGTAAGAACCAATTGGTAATTTCAGTTGAGTGTAAATTGAAGTCGCAATTTATTTTCTTTTCTAACAACCAAATGGTAATTTCAGTTGGCCATTCAGATGAAGATAAAAATGAAGATGAAGAACCATATTCATTTTTCTGAAGAGTCTTTCAGGCAATACTTTACTCTAGGCGTCGATGTTAAAGGATCTGATACTATAGAAGAAGTCAAGGCTGAGTACGAGGAGATGGAAGGTATTCCAGTGGACCACCAAAGACTTGTCTTGTTACAATATCCTTTACCTCTCCATTGGATTCAACTTGTTCATACCGAATCTGTCTCCTCCATGTAACTTTGTTACGATATCCTTTACCTCTCCGGCCAAAAACCTTTCTGCTTCTTGTCGGTGGGAGAAACAACTCATGATTAAAGACTCATAATAAGTTACTTATAGTACATTATATATTAATTCTCAACATACATCTCAATAGCACTTGGGATTTTATAAAGTGGATACATACATTTATTAATATGCGCACACACAGGATGCATTCAATCCGATTTCAATACTACTCAATCGTAGTCGTAACACAAACATTATAACCACAAATAAAACTCAAATCATAAAATGAACATAACTCATCCCTTAATCATAACTTAGTCGTAAACATAACTCAACCGTACTGGAAAAATAACTAAGTCGTAAAAGTTGACACGAAAAAAACACAGCTTCGTGTAAAGAATAATTAGCTTGATGTAACTCAGCCATTTCGTATATTTTGAATTTTATAACCTAGGCACTCAATAAAAATAACTTAGCCATTTCGTTTATTATAAAACAATAATAATATCCAATCGAATAATAATTGCTATAATCGAGGCAAATGATGTCTTACTAGTACTATGCAGCTATGATGGGATACTACATTTTTGAGGTCAAACACTATGCTTATTATGTCAACTTTTATGTCATAGTATTAGGCAGCTATGATGGGACGATAAAGTCAGCCTCTCTCTATGTCGCGGATAATGTGATTTTACAAGGGATGTAATGATGCTTATTACGTTACCGAGCCAGGGTTTGAACCCTGATTGATTTTACGAGGCGTGTAACGATATGCATTTCTTGATTGACTATGTTATTTCAATTCCTGTAATTCTAAAATTTGAATATAGTATTTTCTTATCTAAAATTCGTGAATCAGTTGTATAAGTTTATGAGGTTGAAATAATTAACATTAACTCAGCTGTTTTAAAATAATTAAAATCTTGAAGTCAACCGTAACCAAATGTATTACTCAGTCTTCTCACAAAATATTCAAATCCATAGAGGCGGGAATACGCAAAATTGTGACTCTTCACTTTACTCAGAAATACACGAAAGGAATACCCCGCCTTTACTAAGATAAACTCAGCCGTTATGTTAATTTTAAATTTCATAACTCATACATTCTCGGTGACGACATCTTATTCTAGCCTCACAACAAGAGATCCATCTCCTGAACCAGTTTATACGAACATAATTACTCTCATAGTCGTTATATTTGAGACGTAGACATAGGAAAACGAAGTTGTTTGTGTTTTAATTTCGTACTGAGTATTTAGAATTCATAGTTCCAGACTTCCAGTATTTTATGCAAACTCTTAAAAGTAATAATCAGCTTGATGTAACTCAGCTTGATATCTTGTATTTTAAATTTGATAACTCAGACATTCAATATAAAATAACTGAGCCGTTTTGTTTATTATAAAACAATAATAATAACCCAGCGGAATGATAAACAATAACTTAGGCGTATAATATTGAAAAATTGTTATAACCGAGGCAAATGATGTCTTACTAGTACTATGCAGCTACGTATCTATTTTTCTTATTTGTTATGCTGTAAATTAAATTTTAACTTCTAAGTGTTCTAAACAACTTTTGTTCTAAACCCTTGATGAGATTGAGTCTGACAATTACACATATATTGCTTTGTTGAAGTATAACAAACGGATTTCGACTTAAGACCGTAAAGTAAACTTAACTCAGACTTAAACATAACTTAGTCGTAATTTACTTCCTGCAGTAGTCATATATTGGAATAATAACTTTGCGTTTATGCAATGATAAGTTTGATAAATAATAATAATAATAATATTGACTACTCACTCATGACACAAACATTACTTATTCTTAAACATCACTTAGTCGTAAACGTAACTCAGTCATTTAGTAAAAATAGCAAAGTCATTTAGTTAGTTTGAAAAAACCCCACTTTCAGTAAACAATCATCAGCTTGATGTAACCCAGCCGTAGTGTATTTTAAATTGTAATTTACTTCTTGCAGTGGTCATGTATTGTAATAGTAACTTTTCGTTTATGTAAAGGGCAGTTTCATAATAATGGAGTACTAATTTTTAATATTCACTCGTAACTCAAAACATTAAAATAAATAACCCCGCCGTATTGAAACTGAAGGCAGCCATAACTTTTAACCACGAAGAAAAATCCATCACTAATTGAACATAACTCAGTCGTCAACATAACATAGGCGTATCCAAAACTCATTCGTATTTGAAAAATAACTAAGTCGTAAAGTAAAGACGAAAAAATCCAAGCTTGCAGTAATCTGGAACAAATTTAGGTTCAGCGTCTACTATTCAATGCGTTTTTCAATTGATTGTTGAATGACCACCTCTAGTTAACCAAGGATGAAGCTTAGACATCTATGTTGAGAGTAGAATTCACCGCGCCGTCTAACTAACATTGACAAAATCACTTGAACATGTTGTTTATATTAACAAAATAGAGAAATTTAAGTTAATAAATCCAAGAACTAACAAAAATAAAATATGGTAAATATTACTTGTGTGGTTATCCATTTTTTGCTTTGAGCAATTTCAAGAAAGAAGGAATTTCTAACCTTGTGCCCTGTGACAATTGTATATGCCATGTGATATGTTAACCTAAATGTTAATATATGGAAAGCATTTTTTTGGATTTCAAAGATTATATATGGTTGAACTTACATGTCAGGTTTGTTTGGAAGAAAATTTTTGAATAATTGGAAATCGGATTCGTCTACGAGATTAACTGGATTGTAAATTTTTTTGTTCATTGACCAACTTTAGTTTTCGCATCAGGTGTCCAATGCATTCTTTAATTGCTTCTTGAGTGACCAACTTTAGTTCCTGCGTCTAGTACTGTTCAATGCATTCCCTTTAACTTTTTTTTGAATGACCACCTCTAGTTTCCGCATCAGTCCAATGCATTCTTCATATATTAGCAGTCTAAACATAACGAAAAAGTCTGAATTTTTCAAAAACAAAATCAGTTGTTTATAAGAGATTGAGAAGTTGTGAGCAAATAAAGAGAGAAACAGAGAAATAAATAGAGAGATAGTTGTCGCTTAAAAGTCCCATAATTTTAATTTTTAATCTAAATTGAAGAGTCACAATTTTTTGTATTCCCGCATCTTCAATTTTTTTTTGAGATGTCGGTAAAGTAATAAGAGTGGGCATAATGTGAAAACTTGTCGATGTAAAACTGATTTATGGATTTAAATGTTTTTTGTGATACAATTGAGTTCTGTATATAATAATAATCGAACTGGTTTTATGGATTGCTGAGTTCGGGTTTCATTAACGCTGATTTCTGAGTTACTTTTGAATTTTTATAACCAAAACTAAAAACTTCAATTGGTAACGTAATAAGACATCTTTACACGCCTCATTAGTTTCTTTTAATTATTGCTTCTCTATCTAAAAATATGCAATCACACATTTTGCCCAGAAACACATCTTTCTATAATTAATTAATGGAGTAGTATCCATAATAAATTGAAAAGTTAAGTTTTAAGTATTAAAATTAAGAAAATATATATAAAAAGGGTAAAAAAGAGAGAAATTAATAGCACAATCATTACTTTTTTATAATACAAATGATATCTATAACATAACACATACATAAACATAAAAACTCAGTTGTTTATTTAGATAACTCATATATCCAGAAAACACATTAATTATTTGTCTTTAAGACACATTAACTCAAATATTAGTCATGTGTAATACGGATAAGTATTACCGCTTTTAATATCGAGAAATTTTTATAACCGAGGTCAAACTGATAGGATTTGCTTGTAAAAGTCACTAAAAGGTCTGACTGACGTTTTGCTAGTCAGAATTTTTAAAGTTTATTAAAAAATAAAGGGTTTTTTAAAATTTTCCTTACGATTTCAGTTACCGAGATAGGAAATAACTCAGCCCTTCCATTATCAAGTTTACCGACTTAAGGATAACTCATTCCTTATTGCATTCCAAATGTACGAATAAATTAGCCCTTATTACGTTATCGATTTAAGAATAACTCTACCTTTATTAAGTTTACCGATTTAAGAATAACTCAGCCCTATAGAATAAAAAATATATTAGTCGTGTATTAATCGAAGAGGCACGATTTTTGGTTTTCCCGCCTTTTCAATTTTTTTGTTGTCCTCGGTAACGTAATAAGACATCATTACATGCCTCACAAATCACATTATATCTGCGTATTATAACATCTTTAGCCGCGACAGAGAGAGAGAGAGAGAGAGAGAGAGAGAGAGACTTTATCGTCTCGTCAGTGACGTAATAAGCATAGGATTTGGCCTAGAAAATGTTTTATCCCATCATAGCTGTATAGTACTAGTAAGATATCATTTTGCCTCGGTTATAACAATTTCTCGATATTATACACATAAGTTATTATTTACACGGCTAATATTGATATTAGTTTATATAATATTTGTACTACGAGTGAGTAGTATCGAAATTGGATTGAATGCATACTGTTTGTGAGCAATATCGAAATCGATTTTTTTAATGGATTCAAAGTGAGAGGTTGAGAAGTTGTGTTTACACGACTAAGTTATTGATTATCAATCGGGTGGGTTATTATTATTGTCTTATATAGTTATAATGGATTAAAAGTGAGAGGCAATATAAAATGTAGTCACTATGTTTCTTTTTAATGTATTTTTATATTTATAAGTTATTTAAGAAATAAAGATTTTGAAATTTTAAAGAAAGATTTTCTTACGTTTCCAAGAAAGAGAGGGAGAATCGCGTCGCGTCAAAGTCATATAATTTTTTGGCACGCATGAGAATATGTGATCAAAATTAAAAGAGGAAACAGTAGTAAACGAACGTTACGACTGAGTTATCCTACTGAAGGCCTTGTTTATCTTTATGTATTTCTGAGTTATGTTCTGTACTTGCCGACTGAATTATGATTAATTTATGACTGAGTTATAATCATGGTTATAACTAACTTTCAGAGGTTGCATAACATACTGGAACTCTATTAATAGTGAACCCAACCACATTCAAAACTAAACCCTTAGCTTCTACTCTATAATCGGTTTCTAGCATTGGACATGCTCTAAACTCTATTTATAGTGATCCGAACCACCTTCAAAACTAAACCCTTAGCTTCTACTTTTTCCCTTTATAGAATCCTCATGAGAACGACGGTAAAGCGAGAACGGAAAAAACCAGGAGAGAATCCGAGGAGTCATAACGGTTAAGGTCCGTGAAGAAGGAGAAAGAGAAGCAGAATAAGAGCGTCGCTGGTTTTGTCCCAATTGACGAGCCTTCGACTCATGAAGAAGAACAAGGAATTTCTTGGCGGAGCATTATTAGATCTCTGTATCTCGTACTAATCAACAAAATCAGCAGTTCACACAGAAGCTTTCCTCACTTTCTTATTTCGTATCCTCTATGTTCATTTTCTGATTTATCCTATTTGGTTTTAATTTTTGCAGAGTCTAAAGACGATTTGACGATAATTGATTCGGACAAATTCTCCCAATTTTTAAGCGAATTTGAGAACCTGCACCAGAAAGGTAATCTTCTGCTTCATCATTTTCACTTTGATAGATCCATTGTTCTGAGTTTTATGAGTCGAGTTAAGTAGGAAATCGGAACACGTAACTTGATTGTATTAGGAATGAAAAATCCACTTCTGTTTCGCTGAAAAGACCTTTGCTTGCAGTTCAGAAGCCTAGGGAACAAATTGCGGATGCAGAGGCACTTCTTGATATAGCAAACACAATTGTGTTGTCTGTGAAATCTCAGTTTGCTCATGGTGTTTCTCCAGCTGAGTTTGTCAATGTTTTGATTAGAGATTTTATTCAACCTTCCTTAGGGATGGATGCTGATGAAACTGCCCAAACATCTATAAAATGGAAGGATCTTGGATTTGTTGTCTGCTCTACATCTTTTGTATCATGTTGTTGTTCAACCATGTGAGTTTTCAGGATAAACACTTTGCCTTGACTTGCTGTGCTACACATTTTATCATGTTCGAGTTATAAACGAAAGTTTTTTTGTTTTGGGATCAGGTTGGGACCTATGGTCACTGAATTGAAGCAAAAGAACAGGGTAGTCGACAAAAAACGTACAAAGCTTGGTGATGGCGTTTGTAAAGAATGTTTTGTAGGCCTCATTTTGTTTGAGTTTATGAGCAATATCGAATTGTTTAGTTCTAAAACGAACAAACTTAAAAGTTGAATCTCTCATCTGCTGCTGTTGTTGTGCTGTGAAATATGAGGTGAGGCCTTGTCTGAACTTGTCGATTGTTATTTAGTTCGCACGTAGGTGTACTAAATCCTTATTTGATTTCTTGTCATAACCAACAGGTAGATGGAAAACAACCAGAAGAGAAAACTGATACGGACAATGACATGGCAGTAATGTTTAACATCCTATGACGAAAGAAGCGTGTGAGGCTTGAAGATTTGGTGCTTAACAGAAGATCATTTGCACAGACTGTGGAGAATGTGTTTGCTTTATCTTTCTTGTCCAAAGACGGACGAGTTGAGATCATTGTCGATAAGAGTGATTCTCATTTTGTTTGTAAGATTCACACTTCCATCTTCTTCTCTCTAATTTTGATATTCCATTAATTTCACACTCATAATTTGTCTTTAGTGCCGAGAAACACACCCACTGCAAACTTGGTGATGTCTGGGGAAGTCATTTATAATCATGTTGTGTTAAGATTCGATTTCAAAGACTGGAAGGTAATCAAAGATTCTCACTCATTTTTACATATTTCCAGGAGATTTCTGGTTTTTGCAACAATGAGATATGTCAACAGTTGATGTCTGAAATGGTGCCAATGGGAGAGGAGCTAATGTCGCCCATAGAAACTGCTATGGATTCATTTTCTGGTCCTTCAGCTTCAGTAGAGTTTTCACAACAAGATTCTCATACAACACCCATAAGAAAACAATCGAGAAATCGATGTTTGGTTGTATAAGATACTCCTAACATTGAGCACAATGGACCTCAAAGGAAAAGTAAGCGGAGACTCACTTAATTTCTTGTTTAGGGTTGTTTTGTTCATAGTAGGGTTTTAGCATTTAAGTGGCTTTGTCTTCTCCTTTTAAAGGGAGCCACTAAAACCTCTTTGGTTTCTCTTTTCTCATTTATCTACTCATGAGAGACATTAAGATAACGATAATATCACATAATAGCTGTGTAGTAAGACATCATTTGTCTCGAATATAAAAAAAGTTTGATCTTAGAGCTCAACCGTATTTTACACGGTAATATATGGTACAGTTGGGTTATACTTAGTTGGTTAAACAGTCATAAACGAACTTTACGACTGAGTTAACTTACATAAGGATTGGTTTTTCTTTGTGGATGTCTTAGTAAACGATAATATTAAAACAACTAATGATAATTACGCAGTTATTGTGATGTCTTTTTACGTTTTTTACCTCGGTAAAGTAATAAGCATCATTACACACCTCGTAAAATCACATTATCCGCGGCAGAGAGAGAGACTGACGTTATCGTCCCGTCATAGCTGCCTAATACTATGACATAAAAGCTGACATAATAAGCATAGGGTTTGACCTCGAAAATGTATTATCCCATTATTAGCTTCATAATACTAGTAAGACATCATCTGCCTCAGTTATAACAATTATCATTCGGCTAGGTTATTATTATTGTTTTATAATAAACGAAATGGCTAAGTTATTTTCATTGATTGCTTAAGTTATAAATTTCAAAATATACGAAATGACTGAGTTACATAAAGCTGATTATTTTTTACAGGAAGTTGTGTCTTTTTCGTCTCTACTTATACGACTTAGTTATTTTTCCTGTACGACATAGTTGTAAGTAGTTTTGTAAGATATCAATTGCAAAATTGTTGCTTCTGAGTATGGTTGAGTTACCATCTTGCAACGACCCATCCCTATTTTTGTTACTTGGCCGAATAAGGTTTAATTCTACACTTAGCAAATTTCATGCGATTTTAGCAATTTTCAGAGTTCTTAAGTTAAATATGCGCATTTTATAGATAGATTCAAACAGTCCAATGCTGACACATCAAGTAACAATACAAAGGTCATCTCCAACCCATTACTCTATTTTCCACTCTATTATAGAGTGACTCTAAAATAGAGTCGGGTTTTGCTCTAACCCATCATTTTATTTTTTACTCTATAATAGAATATTCCAAATAGATTACATTCTAACAATAAAATTAGTTGTCAATTAAATCTTAGATTTGTAAATCCCAACTATTTTAATTTTTTTTTACAAAATAATAATACATAACAAATGTTTGATTCAATTTTTATTATTAGTGAATTTCTCTCACAAATGAGCAATTAAAACATTTTAAAATATATTTTATGTAATTTTTATTATAAATTTGTAAGTTTAAATTATTGTGCTTATTATAATTTATAGCTATTAAATTATTTATTTTTTTATTTACTTTAATTAACTAAAAATGAAAATATTAATTTAATTAGTAAAAATATGAAAGATATAATAAATAAAGGACCACATTGCAATTAAAATAGTTCTACTCTATAATAGAGTGGAAAATAGAGATGAGTTGGAGAATATTTCACTCTAAAATAGAGTTTTACTCTATAATAGAGTTGGGTTCGAGATGTTATAATACATTGTATAAAACTACCAAATCAATCTTCCCAACTCCGTAAAAAAATCCACCATCCTACCTTCCTTAGCCTTGATTCCGCATGTTGTCTCATTCCTTAGCGACAATAGCGAGAAGAAAAAGACTAACACTCACTTTGGTTGTGATTAGTATTCTCCTTCGTCACCAATACATTTTTATATCCTCCATCAGCCAAGAGGTTTGCTGCCATATTCACCCGTAAACCTTGAATATTTTCATCTTTTATCCCATCGAAAACTACACCAAGGGCTAGACATTCGACAAAATTTAATGAATACACCCCAATTCACCGCTTTGTGTATTGTGCGGAATGTTGTTACCTTTCTTCCTTCGGCACGAAAACTGTCGCCACGAAGGTTTTCGTAGATGGTGAGGAACAAACGCGTTCATCATCGTTGGGATCATATGCATTAGCGGTCTAAATTCCTCTACCACTCTCTTATCACCTTCGGATGTTATATCTCCCATGATTGGGTCGTAGATATCAATCTTACCCAACTGCAGATTAGCATGATACGCCACCCAATGATTGCCTCCGATATTATGTACTCCGTACAGGTGTTGCACATCTTTTTATCCACTTGAAGTTTGTCTGTAATTCGATTGGATGCATGTCGTTTACTACATCTTCATAAATACTAAGAAATTTGTAGCATTTAGGTCCCAGCTTGAACATATCGTAATTGAGTTTCATATTGTTTGGAACCAACTATCAATAAACACAATTTTTGGCGACCAAAATGGGGAGGGATGTAACACCCCGGTTCCGGTCAAACCCTCTTTTGACCAAAACCGATGTTGTTAC
>OVBE01013951.1:1625-12357 GCA_900406425.1 Iberis pinnata | reverse complement strand
CTAATATTTTTGTTTAATGTTTCATGTTTAGATGGATAAGATTGGAAATGAGAAAAGCAAAAGCCCTATGACTCCTTAACAATTGGCGGCTGAGGGAATGATGAATATGGAAATCAAGAAAGCGAAGAAGGCAGTAGAGAATCACTACAAAGCTGGTATGATGAGGATGAAGGAGTACCTGAGTATGAGAGAGCAATGTGGTACAAAATGAAGATAGCTAAAACGGAGGCTAAGCTTAATATCATCTTCAAAATGATTAACGATCCAACTATAGATCTGGTGAAGGAAATGAAGATCCAGGAAGAAAAGAAAAAAGTCACCAAAGAGTCTCTTGCTACGGTGAAAATCCCGGACTTACCATGGGATAAAATGGGTTTTCCTTTCATGAATTAATTCGGAACTGGCAAGACTCAAGAACCAAGAAGAACCAAGAACCAATGAATCTATATTTTTTTTGTCAATTATGTTTTTTTTGTTGTTTTTTTTTTATTTGTAAAAACCGTTTTTAAAACGGTTTTCTTATTTTCATCAATGATAGTATTTCTTCCAACTTGTTTTTATTTAAAAATTAAGGTCTTGACTGTTAGTAGTTTTTAGAGTAGATTATAGTTTTTTTTTTTCAAAAATCAGTTTTAAGCCAATCATGATTTTGGAAAAAAAACAATTCTCTATTTCTTAGGGAAACTAGTTTTTGACAGTTGAACATTTTCCTTCCTAAAACAAGTTATATATGTAACAATGTATAACGTTTATAAAAAGAAAAATGTAATAACAATGTATAAACATGTTTCATAACTACTTACAACAGTGTGAGCAAATACATGCCTCACTCCTACTAGTCTTCCTTGGATCTGGACAATTCGAATTAAGTGTGAGACAAGCCCAATTGAAGCTCAAGTCGGTATAAAAGTGAGTCACGTGAGAACCACGTGATGTTACTAAAAACAGAAGAACCATATTTTGGCTAAGCCCAATTGAAGCCCAGTCAGTATACGCCTTTGCGCACGCTTAAATTTGTTTTGACATAAGAGGAAACAACTCTGTAGCCATGTTTGGACCACTCTACCTAGGAGACTTCTACTCTGTTATTCCTCGTTATCATCATACAAACAAACAAAAATTCTAAACACAAGTTGGATTGAGTTATTAGAACCAGGTCTTACTTCATCGGGATGTCGACGTGTAGCCTCCTCTCATCCTCAACTCGAAACATTGTTATTAGCTATATTCCACATCTAACGAATTCAAACAATATGTATATACACCGAAACATGCATGGGTAATTTAGAACCGCATAATCGATGTACATAGACCTAAATTTAACTAAACGCTGAAGTATATGAGGAAAATACCTTCTCGATTAAACAATGGAGCTTCGAATCGGTGAGATAAACAATGTCCCGAAGTAACGCATACAGTGAAGAACTTCTGAAAATAATGAAAAAAGAGATAAATAACTAAGTCGAATTGATTATGTTGAAAAAGTTAAGTGATTTTGTAAGTATCATAGCGTCTTTTATATTATCTGCAATAGTAAGTGCCGAAACTAAGCAGATTGACGCGCTTATGTATTTTCGTTTCCCCGGGAATCAAACAATAGCGTTCTAAAAAATGAAACGTTATGGATAAAACCCGTGTCAGTGTACAATAGCAGTAACACAACAAACGCTATCCTGGAACGCTATCAATAGTCACATTTCTTGTAGTGAGAGTAGAATGAGATGTTGAAGTGATCAACTACCTGGATAAATGCAATCATGCATTGGAGTTGGAGATTACTAATGTTAGTAATCTTGGGTTCTACAACTCAGTTATCAAGGGGGAGATTGAGAGTTTATTGCTGCCTAAGTTGAGAAATGCATCATACAAGACGTTGACGATAATCAGACAACATGTTAGAAGTGTGATAACATACAACATGTCAGAAGCTTGATACCAACAAGGATATTGAAGAGTCATGAGATAGAATGTTAGAAGTTGTATTCAACAAATATAGTTGAAGATGTTGTTCTTAAATATAGAAGTTGACTGCAATAACATTCTAAATAGCTTGAAGATAAGCTGGTTCAACATAGTATCTGTCAACACAGTGAAAGATGTAAACCTAGAAGACTGATAGGATTACTGAGTTGATTGGATCAAGAAGCCGACTAAAGATGCAATAGTAAAGTATCGTTGATTCAGAAAGGGGGAGATTAAAGATGCAAGTTCTGGAATCAACAAACTGATTGAATCAGAAGCATGTTGGAATCAGAAGCTTGTTATAATTAACACTTTGATAGAATCAACCAGCTGACGGGATCAGAGAGCTGCTGATATCAGTGAATATATTTATGTCTCACAGTGCGTGTGCTGATGTGTCACAAAAGATCTCTGTTGGTAAACAGAAAGCTGAATGGAAACAGAAGCTTGATGAGATTCAACGCACTAAATGAATCAGCTAAAATTCCGGAAGATGAAAAATCAATTACATCTTTATCTATAAAGATTATATATGGAAGGGAATCTCAACAAATGGATTCTATCAAGAAGATATTCGGTTGAGAAAATCATGGAAGAAATATTCCTTTGAGAGATTCTAGGAGATGGTCTAAAACACAATATTTGATATATTTTAGAAGATTTAAAAGTTTTGGTTTGGCACAACATGGTGGTGACGTGGCATATGATGCTGATGACGTAGAACAGAACGCTGAATAATGTGGCACAACGATTTGTTGAGAAACAACAATCTAAGATTTGATGACGTGACTATGCACCAAGATCCTACATATTTGTTGAGAAGAATAATATTTGGAAATAAGATTTTATTTGTTCAAAAAGATAATCTTTGGAAGAAAGAATATCTTTTGGCGAGATCTTTGGAAGAAAGATTTTGCTTGTTGGAAAAAGGAAATCTTTGGAAGAAAGATTTTATTGTTGGAAAAGGAAATCTTTGGAAGAAAGATTTTATTGTTGAAAAGGAAATCTTTGGAAGAAAGAATATACTTTTTGGCAAGATTCTTTGAGAGCCTAAGAACTACCTTTTTCCCATTAGTATATATAGATGAGGAGGTAGAGGCGTGCAGGCTTCAACACTTTCGAATCTATGGCGTTTGATGTGTTCCTTCAAGGCTGACGAAAACAGGAAGCTAATGAAGGGAGTGTTCGTTCTACAGATCGCTGTGGAACTAAAACAATGGTTGGGTTCAAGCTGAGGGAAGGATCAGAGTTGAGTAAAAGCCATCCATAGGCTGAGAGAGTCGTTCGGGGAAAAAATAACAGGCTGTTGATAATCAGAAGTTAGGTTTGTGTAACACCGATTAAGTTGATTACTTAATAGATCTCTAGCTGTGTTTAGATCACTAGAAAAGAATGTAGCATGGTAGGATGTTGAATCATATGCAATTGTATTTGTATTCTTTTTCTAGTGTATTTGCTTCTGGACAAGGTCCCGGGGATGTAGGGAAACCAAACCTCGTTAACAAACGTCTATGTCTCTTTTTAGTTCAGCACATGCGATCATCTATGCCTTTATTGCTTATACAAAGAATTAGTGCTGAATAAAACAGATGCCTGTATGGAAACACACGCCTGATAAACAGCAACAGAAGGTTGCTGATGATAATGAGTAGGTTCTTCATATTTTCAAATGTGTCTGTTCTGGTTTACCGGCTGATATTCATCAAGATTTAATGGTGATGGTTAACCACTGTATAAAGCGAGACTACCTTGCTGATATGGACCACTACATCAAACTAGCTATTGGGAGTGCACCATGGCCAATTGGTGTGACTATGGTTGGTATTCACGAACGTTCTGCTCGAGAGAAAGATTGTGAACAAGCAGTGTTGGTCACATCATGAATGACTCGCAAGTATCTTCAATCAGTTAAAAGATTGATGACTTTCTGTCAAAGACGTTATTCAACTATGCCTTCTAAAGCTGTTGATTTCAATAGCTTAGCTAATGGAAGTGATTTACAGTCTCTGATAGCTGAAGAGAGGTTCTTAGGTGGTAATCGCGAACAAGTCCCTGAAGAGAGACTTCGGCTCATGCCATCTCAGAACGAAAACTAAAGAGTATATTACAGATTCTCCTTTCTATGTTTTGTTGTTTTTAAATACTTTCTTTCTCAGATAATTATGAAACGTTTAGAAACAATATTAAGTCGTCTCACTGATGGTAAGTAAACATTACAATATGATTTTTTTAAAATGCAATCAGTATGTGGTGGTTTTCTTATCATTTCTGGTTCTTTTTCTGAACTCTCTCTTCTCTTCAAAGTATTGTTTCTTCATCAAAAGGGTGGACATTGTTGTTCTTACAGCTTCTGCTGCAGCACTCATTACATTCTCTTCTATTGAAACTTTACCTTGCAATTGCTTCCAATAGTTTTGTCCCTCCAGGTATCTCCTCGTCTTCAAGGAATGTAGATGGTTCAGACTCGATATACGACATAACCCGAACCCTTGAAAACCCAGGATTGTTCGACCCAGTTAGGTTAGAGGCGCATGATACCTCCCATAGTAGCTTTGTAGATTTTCTTATAGAGATACTTGTAGGAATGAAACTTTCTCTAGGAATTTTAAACACCTACAAGAATAAAATTGTCCACATTAAAATTATGGTTTTGCTGATTTGCTCATACCTTTAAGTGATAGAGAGAGTATGGGCTGATAAATCACAGCTTAACAATAATATTCCTTGAAAGGTGCATTTACATAAGCACAAGGAATCAAATATTTGATCTCACGTAAACATTTCCGAGCTCAAAATGTAGATTCTGGAATTACCTTTGAATGGCTACTTCTGCAAGAGATGAAATTGGGATAGTGCATATGTCAGTAATTGTGACTTGAGCTTGGTGGCTCACTTTCATTAGACTTTAAATGTCCTGCCTTCAATAAGCAAACAACATTCGATAGCGAATATCGAAAAAGATACATAACCAAGGGGTTTTTGAGTGATAAAACTGAGGCTCTTACCATTGTAGTAACTTCACATGTGTTGACAAGAGACCCAAGATGTAATATCCCCAAGTCGAACCTAATTAGCAAGGAGTCAAGCATCTGGTAGGAACTTGATCTTTATTTCATTCAAAACAAAGAATACAATCGGGAAGAACAAACAGAGCCCAACTCTCTGTTCTCAAATTCCCAACCCAATCAGTACACACACTGATTTTACAAGCTTTTCTCTGATGCTTAGCATGAAATCCCAAAAGAAAATACAGAGACTTATTTATAATCCATAAGTCTCTGTTTAACAACTGAATTTTAACAAACTTCAAACAGAATTAACAGACTCTTAAAAACAGAGTAACTGTCACCTAACTGTCAATTTCCAGCTCAGCTTCTGCGCTCTTGAGCTCATCTAGCTTCAAATCCTTAGCCTCTTGCCTCTTCTTTCTTGTCACATAGACTCTTAATGGCATATCAATACCCCGGTTGTAGAGAACCAGCTTGTCCTCAAGCCCAAAACCTGGAAATTGATGTTTAATTTCTGCTGCCTTTAACCAGCTATCCTCATGAGATGGCAGATTCTTCCAATTGATTAAAACCCACAAACAACCTTCTGTATCATACTTCGTATCCATGATCTTCATAGGCTCAACAATCAATTCATCATCCATAGAAACTTCAGGAGGTAACTGCTGTACCTGATGATTTAGGCCTAAAACCGGCTTCAACTGTGAAACATGAAACACAGGGTGGATTTTAGATGATGCAGGAAGTTGTAGTTTATAAGCCACTTTCCCAATCCTCTGTAAAACCTCAAATGGTCCATAATAGCGAGCTGATAACTTCTGACACAATCTTCTACTAACCGACTGTTGTCTATATGGTCTTAACTTCAAAAACACCTTATCCCCCACCACAACTTCCAAATCTCTCCTGTGTTTATCAACATTATTTTTCATCACGTCCTGAGCACGTAACAGATTATCTTTTATTGAATCTAACATAGCATCACGTTCCTTCAGCATCACTTCCAATTCAAAGTTCTGTGTACTACCAGTCTCAAAACGTAGAAGTGAAGGAGGATCCCTGCCATACACCAACTTAAAGGGAGTACACTTTAAAGCTGTGTGGAAGGAAGAATTGTACCACAATTCAGCCCAAGATAGAAACTTTGCCCATTTCTTTGGATGAGAAGAAGCATAACACCTTAAGTAAGTCTCTAAGCACCTGTTAATAACTTCAATCTGACCGTCAGATTGAGGGTGAAAGGCTGTGCTAAACTTCAACCAGGTTCCAGCTGCTTTGAAACATTCTTTCCAAAAATTGCTCAGAAAAATCCTATCTCTATCAGAGATGATTGATCTAGGATATCCATGAAGCTTCACAATCTCACTTGTGAACTTAACAGCCACATCCTTTGCTGTAAAAGGGTGAGTAAGTCCAATAAAATGACTGTATTTACTCAGTCTGTCTACCACCACCAGAATGACATTAAGTCCTTGTGACTTTGGCAAACCTTCTATGAAATCCATAGATATGTCTTCCCAAATCTGTTGAGGTATTGGAATTGGATTTAATAATCCTGCTGGAACCAAAGTAGAGTACTTATGAGTCTGACAAATGGTACACTCAGCCACATAATCTTGGATTCTTTTCTTCATAGCTTTCCAGTAAAACCTTTCTTTAATTCTGTGTAAAGTCTTCAATAAACCGGAATGGCCACCCAAAACACCATCATGTGATTCTTTAATGATCAGAGGAATCAAGGCAGAATCTTTTGAAATCACCAATTTGTTTTTATAAAACAATCTGTTGTTAATCAAGGTGTAACCTTGCTTAACCGATTCACCAGCCTTCAATTTAGTGATTATCTCCTGAATGTCCCTGTCCAAATCCACTTCTTGATATAAATCTTGAATTTGCAAAGTGGCTGGAACTGTGAGAGATAGTAACAATGTTGCAGCAGAATGTTTTGAGTGATTGACAATCCTAGATAACCCATCAGCTGCTTGATTGTCTGAGCCAGCCTTATACTCAATGTCAAAATCATACCCCAAAATCTTGGTTAACCAATGTTGATAATCCAGTGTCACTTCTCTTTGTTCCAATAGGTACTTTAAACTTTTTTGATCTGTTCTGACAATAAACCTTCTCCCCAACAAGTAATGCCTCCATTTCAAGATAGCTAACACAATTGCCATTAATTCTCTTTCATAGATAGGCTTCTGTTGTTCTTCTAGTCAGTTAGTCCATGACTAAAAAATGAGATAGGATGCTTGCCTTGCATTAAAACAGCACCTAATCCGAATCCATAAGCATCAGATTCTACAATGAAGAGTTCCTGAAAGTTTGGTAATGCCAGCACAGGTGCTGTAACCATAGCATTCTTCAATTCTTCAAAGGCAATTTGTGCAGCAGAAGACCAAAAAATTCATCCTTTTTAAGTAATTCAGTGAGAGGCTTTGCAATTAAACCATATCCTTGCACAAAACGCCTATAATAGCCAGTTAAGCCAAGAAATCCTCTGAGTTCTTTAACTGATTTTGGTTTTGGCCATTGTTTAACGGCTGAAATCTTTGATGGATCAGTAGCCACTCCTTCTATTGTGATAATATGACCAAGATATTCAATTTGATTTTGCCCAAAAGAACATTTTTTTATTGGCAAACAATTGATACTTCACAAATATATCCAAAACCACTTGTAAATGCCTGACATGATCCTCCAAAGATGAACTATAGATCAATATGTCATCAAAGAACACCAGAACAAACTTCCTTAAAAACGGTCTGAACAATTCATTCATCAATGCTTGAAATGTTGCTGGTGCATTGGTTAATCCAAAAGGCATAACCAAAAACTCATAATGGCCATCATGTGTTCTGAAAGTTGTTTTCTCAACATCACTCTCCTTCATCCTTATTTGATGGTAACCTGACCTTAAATCCAATTTAGAGAACAACTGAGCCCCATTCAATTCATCAAGAAGCTGATCAATCATTGGTATAGGAAACTTATCAGGTATAGTAGCTCTATTCAAAGCTCTATAATCAACACAAAACCTCCAAGATTTATCTTTCTTTTTGACTAACAAAACTGGACTTGAATAAGGACTGTGGCTTGGTCTAATTGAACCTGAATCTAACATTTCTTTGACCAATTTTTCCATTGCTTCCTTATGAGCATGAGGGTATCTATAAGGGCGTACACTTATAGGTCCAATGCCACTCCTTAAAACAATGCTATGTTCATTGCCTCTTATAGGTGGTAGTCCATTTGGTTCCTTAAAAATTGTTTCAAAAGATTGAAGTAATTGCTCTATATCTGGTTGAATAACAGTTTCTATCATTGATGACAAACAGACATTATTGTATTCCCATCTGTATCCTTTCCAATTCAACATTATTTCAGGTTCCAATGATTTCAAAGATAACTTCTGTGACTTCAAAGAAGTGTCTCCTTTTAAAGTCACATCTAGACCATCTTTTAAGAATGTTAATTCATGAGTATTCCAGTCCATTTGGCATTTTCCCAATGTCCTTAACCAATGAACACCAAGAATTATGTCAGCTGATCCCAATTCCAAAGCAATTAAATCTACTTGAAAGGAAATGTCTTGTAATTGCAGTGAGACTCTTCTACATATTCCAAGTCCCTTTACTGAAATTTCAATACCCAGTAATATGTCAAGATTCTGTTCATTTTCAGTTACCATTTTCAGTTTATGAATCAATGTTGGGGTAATGAAATTATGTGTTGCTCCACTATCCAACATTACTATCACAGGAGTTCCTTTAATTGAACCTTTGATTTTTGTTGTTGCTGGGTTTGATCTTCCTAAGAAAGAATTAAGTGACAGCTCCATACAATATCCATTGACCAACTAATCTTCCTCATTTTCCTCAGAACAATGGTCTTCTAAAACTTCCATTTCATATCCATTTATCACTGTTAAAACTTGTAAAGTTTTGTTTGGACAAATATGACCTCTGAAATACTTCCCATCACACTTGAAACAAAGTCCATCCTTCTTCTTCTGAGCTAATTCTGCATCAGTCAATTTCAATTGAGACTTGTAAGGATTAGAAGTACCTTCTTTTGCAACATTCTGGTTACTGCCTGTAGAGACATTTTTCATTTTCCAGTTAGTATAAACTGGTTTATGTTGACTTGAGACTTTCTCTTTTTTTGCTATCTCTTTACAAACCATTTTATAAATTGTTGTATCCTCCATTTGATATGCTGTTGCAACCATTTCAGGCAAATCAACTGGTTTGCACATGTTCACAACTTCTCTCATTTCATGTTTCAATCCACTCATAAAAATTCCCTCCAATTGTTTCTCATCCAAACTTGTTACTTGAGAAGACAGATCCTCAAACTCATGAATGTATTCTGCAATTGTACCTCTTTGCTTAACTGCAAACAATAACTGGCTATGATCTCTGAGTTTTTCTTTGCTAAACCTTAATATCAGGCGTTTTTTTAAATCATTCCAGCTTTTAAACTGTTTTCTCACCATTTCACTGTTAAACCAACTCAACACATCTCCTTCTAAGCTCATTGAGACAAGTTCTAGCTTTTCACTAGGATTATAACCACCAATCCTAAAGAATCTTTCTACTAAAGAGATCCAGCCATATGTATTTTCCCCTTCAAACATTGGCATATCTATCTTTCTTAACAGATTTTCTCTATTAGCAACAAGTTTATTATGATTTTGTAAATCATTTTGCTTCCCATTGCGAATTGGTTCTGAGAAAGAATGTCGTACCTGATGAACTTCATCTTCTTCATCTTGGATTTCTTCTAACAGATAATCTCTGTTATTTTGTTTGACAGAATTTTTATGTAGCATAACCAACATTGCTTCCATTTTGCTTCCTAGATCTTGAAATTTCTTGCCTAGATCGTCCAATCGATCATTAGTTTTCCTTTCAAACGCTGTATGAGCTCTCAAAACCATCTCCATTGAAACCGATTTCTGTTGATCATGTGAATTATCTGCATCGCTTCGTTCCTCTTGAGTGTTTGGCTTCTGAATTTCTTCTTCAACCTGAGTCTGTGAATCTTTCTTCGATGTTCTTGCCATGATTCTGATTCCAACTTCGCGTAAAATTCGATCCAATAGCACTGCACCGCACCAATTTGGTAGGAACTTGATCTTTATTTCATTCAAAACAAAGAATACAATCGGGAAGAACAAACAGAGCCCAACTCTCTGTTCTCAAATTCCCAACCCAATCAGTACACACACTGATTTTACAAGCTTTTCTCTGATGCTTAGCATGAAATCCCAAAAGAAAATACAGAGACTTATTTATAATCCATAAGTCTCTGTTTAACAACTGAATTTTAACAAACTTCAAACAGAATTAACAGACTCTTAAAAACAGAGTAACTGTCACCTAACTGTCAATTTCCAGCTCAGCTTCTGCGCTCTTGAGCTCATCCAGCTTCAAATCCTTAGCCTCTTGCCTCTTCTTTCTTGTCACATAGACTCTTAATGGCATATCAGCATCACTTACCGATCTTAAGATACATTAATGGAGACTGTAAGAATCACTTACAGTTGAATATCCACTTCCAGATATGAGGTATCCTTGAGTAAGCTCTGGATTCCAAACAAAGGCTATGCAGGTAATGAACTTATTCAAGTGTTTTAAGACAATGTTAATCAGATCCTAGAAATCAATCAACCATCACTTACTCTGTATGTCCAAGAAAAAAACTCTGAATTTCATGAGCACCTTCTAAAGGCTTCTTTGGAAAAAACAGTCACCTATATG
>OVBE01013950.1:0-12357 GCA_900406425.1 Iberis pinnata | reverse complement strand
CAAATTTTATAATTTATAAAAATTATATTTTATAAAAACTATTATATTTAGGTATTTTTGTTTTGTGAATAATAAATTATTTGTGAATGATGAATTGTTTGTGAATGATGAATTAGTGCATATGTTTTTTGTGGCTTTGGACAAAAATTATATAATTTAATTTAAGGAAAATTATATCTCAATGGGCTAAATTTTTGGGATATGTCATATGTCAGTTCGAACAACATTACTATTCTACCCTCATAATATTCTCGAGCATATTTGTTTCATTTTTTTAAAAAAGAAAAAACTCCCTGTTTTTTCTGCAACTGTTACCAGTCACTGACACAAGTTATTTTTCGTTATTATCTTCTTCGAAAATTCTTACTTCTCTCTCTCATCTGAACTTTTACTAAGAAATTTAATCTCGGTTGCTTTTCACCATTTTTTTCACAGTCGAAATTTGTAAAACTTGCAACAAGAATCACAGTCGACCCTTGTAAAAGAAATGGCATCGGAAGCCGGTAAGAAAGAACCGGCGAAACAACCGACGGCATATCAGAAACAACCACAGGTGATACAGCCGGTTGGACAACAAAAAACATCTGAGAAACAACTGCAGACTATAAAGAAAACGGCCACCGCCCCGACGCGAAATCCCGGGAACAGTGATGGTCCCCCTGAAACGGCTGTTGCAGGGGAAAAAGTTGGCGAGAAAAATAAACGTCGTATACCCGGGAACAAACCCTCAACTGGAACCGTCAAATCAGCCGTAAGGCAAAGCGGTGGGACATCCTCCGGAAACGCCGGCAAACAAAAGTCTGGCACTCAAATGGACCAAACGACAGCCGCATTAAAAAACCCTTTCCATAAACATGTTTCATTAAAACCGCCTCATGTAGTTGCCAACAGAAATCTAGAGAAGAGGCCAGCCGATATATACAGAGACCCTACAGTTATGTCCACCAATGCACACGAAACATCCACAGCCGCGTTGAAAACGAAACCAGATCTGGTCCACAGTGAACGAGTTCGTAGAAGTTCTGCAATCATGTCCACCAGTCCAAAAGAAAGGTCCACATCTGCGTTGGGACCTAACTCATATATGGTCCACAGTCGCCAAACTCAACCAGATGGACGAAATTCTGGCATAGAAGGTCAGGTCCACCAAGTGCATCATAACTCGTCCCCCGCGGACGTAACGGAGAAAGATATAATCGTGGATCCAACTCGCCTACTGCATAGGCTTTATGCAGTTGACAGGTATCATACAGGGGGTAGGATAAACACTTACTCCAAACCTGAGTATCTGCTTGATTTGGTGGACGCCCTGGAAGGTACATAAGCTTTGTCCCAATTAAAAGCTTTTGTTTTTGGTTCATTGGTCTCCATTCTGGTGAGGATGGCTTCATTGTCAGCCAACCTGGTTCACCAGATGCTATGCCGGTCTTTGGTCACTGCCAAAAAATACGAGATGTGTTTCGTTTTCGCAAGGCAACCATTTTGTCTATCTTTGCGTGAGTTTGGTATTGCAACAGGGCTCCCTTGTGGACCTTATCCGGAGAAGGCAATAATGGACAGACTACAAAATGTTGAAGATCCGAAACAGCCATATTGGAACAAGCTGATAAGTATCAAGAAAGAGAGTGTTCTTATAAAAGAAATTATGGAGTGGTTAAAAAAAGACAAGGAATTGGCTGCTGGTAGGAGAATGCTACCATGGAGGAGAATCCAACTTGCTTTTTTAGTTATTGTGGAAGGTATTTTGTTATGCAAAACAAATCCGGTCAGAGCTTCAAACAGAGTTGTTGAGATGTTGAAGGATCTTAAAGGTTTCCTGGAGGATCCACGGGGTCATGATTCTTTCTTTTTTACCATCGAGATGTTGAAAGTTGGTACGCAATGCAAGGATGAGAAACGTTTACGGAGGAAGCTGAATGGGTCACATACGGTTGCTCATGGTTTCACGGTTGGGCTGCAACTCTTTTTCTTTGCGGCTATACCACAACTAATGAAGATTTTTCCTAAACCGGAGGAAGGTGACCACGACTTTACTCATGAATCTATCATGAGTTTTCCTGCTTGTAGGATTTTCCACAACGAGAACATATTGCAACTGGATAATATGTCCACGGTAAGTTCAAACAACCAGTAAATTGTCCATTTCATAACAGTTGTACATTTTCTTTTTATGTCCACTGTTATGTTTCATAAGATGTTTACCTAGTGGACCATTGGTGTTTCATTTGTCCACATGTCTTTCAACAGGTCCATGTCCCCCTCTTCTTATTACTGACGACCATACATACACGGAAGTGAATGATTATTGGGTGGATGAGGTAGAAGATGAATTGGCTGACTACATGGAAAGTTTGCTAGCTGAAGGTTTTAGATTCGAGAGGAATATGTGGTCCGGCGGGTCCATCAAATTCGACCCGATTATTGTGATTGAGAAGAAAGAGTAGAAATCAAAATATGCAAATGCGCCAAGGAAGCTAAAGATGCATGTCAAATCTGAGCAACACAAGGGTGGAACAAGTGGACAAGAAGGGAAAATTGTACCTCCACCTGCACCTCAGGAGGTTGATGATGTATACAAACACGTACAGGAAATGCTATCTGATAACTCGGGAAATTTCATGAATCAACTTCGTGAGAAGATACTTGAGGAACAAGCTCAAAACATTGATGTTCAAATTGAGAGAGAGAAGCTCATGATCAAGAATAAGATAATGGACGAGATCATTTGTGAAATGTGGAAGAGGTGTAAGTTTACGTCTGAAGAACATGTTGAAGGGACAAATACTGAGGTAATCCGGCTTAGCTGACATTTCACGTTTTATGAGAAGACTACACCTCAAAGGCAAGACCAAGGGGGTCCTTTTGCTGAAGAAAACACTAACTTTGGCGATTACCCAGGGGTGGAAAACGTAATTGCTGATATAGCAGATAATGTAAGTACCTCAATAACAACATATTTGTATGATAGTTTGTCTTGCTCATGTATGAAACTAACTTGCATATATCCAACATGTGAGGATGTCCACGGATGTAACAGAGGAACAATGTCAATCATCAAAGCATTCAGTGGAAAAGTTTTATTGTATACTGAACCTTGGTAGATATCACAAGGTTTGTGTAGCCTTTGTATGAAACTAACTTGCATATATAAATTAGGTGATGATGTCCACGGATGAAATAGAGGATCAAGGTCAATAATCCGTAAAGTCAGTGGACAAGGTTTGTTGTAGACTGAAGCTTGGTAGATATCACAAGATAACTTAGACCTACTTAATGTTAAAATTGTGGACTTTTCAGAAGCCATCAGCATGTAAGAGTTTATTTTATGGTGGACAAGACGTAATTGAGGCTGACCCGATTCATGTAGTTGTCCTAATTTAGAGCCAAAGGGATAGTAGAAGGGGAACAAATGAGGATGTGTTGTCCAAGGTATGTTCAAAACTAGATGTGCAGCAATTATTTTGTTATGTATTTTGTTTTGGTATAATGTTTAGAATATATTATTAAATATCGTGGTCGGGTACATTTATAGGTTACAACTTATGTGGAGTTTGGAAAAGATCAGAACCAAGGTGAAAACATCACAGCTGATCGGCCCCCTAATATTGCACATCCGGTAGTTACTTGTCCTACGCTGCGTAGGATACAAAGTAATGAGGATCTATATAAATAGGGTAAAGCTTTATTAAGGAGGAGGGGATTATGGGTAATGTACCTGAGAGAAGTCTTTTTTTTTGTGTAGCAATTCAAGTTTTTTACAGTTTCTTTGTTTTTTGTGGTATCTGTTTTTGCAGTCTGATCACACTCAAAAAAATTTCATGGACATAGTTTACGGTGAGGGAGGAAACGAACAAGGTCAGAGGATGGAGGTTGGAGAAGTAAAAAACAGGTTATCAACGGAAGTCAGTTGTTTGACATATTTTATAAAGGTGTACATATACGCTTAATCCTCATTCTAAATGTTTAACGATTGTTCAATATTCAGTGTGGACAAAAAGTTGTTGCAAGCTTGTTGGATGCCCCGCAGGGTCAGCCTGTGGTACGGGAACAGAAAAAGGTTGTAATAGGCAACTTTTCCCCGGAGTTGTTGATTTGGTAAGTATGCAGTTACAACATGACATTTTCTTTGCAAAAGTTTTTTGTATCATCAGTGAAATGGACCAGAATAGTATAACAATAACATGTATACTCCTCGCAGGGTGATGACTCTGGCTCCAAAGATGATTCTATTGAGGAGATGGATGAAGATGAGGGAGAGGTTGTTGGAGCATTTGTATACCACGAGGCGAGTGATATGGTAAGATGGACATATATATTTATATGGTAAGTACTGTCCATTTTGTTTGCCATTTCCAAACTATATGTTATTTTCTGCGACTGTCATTTCCAAGTTATCAACAGAGAATGATATGGAGTTGGACGAGGGTGTTTGTGCCGATCAAGTACCAGTGGCTGGGAGCAAACAGATTGTGGGAGTACTTGACCTGGTATATCTCAAAAAGCTTTCTAATTGTCACGGACCCAATCTAACTTTACCTTCAGGGTGAGGACTCAGAGTCGGAAAGTCAGTCGGTTGATTCAATGGACCAGGAGGATGAGGTTACTGGACCAGTTGGAAGAGTGGAGGTCAGTAACTATTCATAAAGTCATGTCCTTTCCCTAATGATTTGTATACAAATGTAATCCGCTTTATTTTATTTCCCGTCAGGCTGAGGAAATCGCCGAGCAACACCGCCCCAGGAACCGAAAGAGCAATCGAAAGAGGAAGTCCACGAGCAACCACAAATAGAAAAACATGGGGAAGGGGTAAGAATTGGTCCACATAGACGTGTACGTAAAAGACAAACATTAATATGGTTGTGGACATGGACTTATAAAATAGACATTACGTCCTTATAGACGTATGGAGGAATTGGAGATAGACATGCAGTATCAATATTTAAAATTTTGTTCTCGTTCAGCAAAAACATGGTTGCTCGGAAGGTGACTCCAACTACCAAGCTGATGAGGCAAATGAGGAGGGTCTTCGTGATGATCAGGTTCAGAATACACAAGAATTCACTAAAAGATCGTTGTTTTAGTTATGTTTAGATTGGCATTCACTAAAACATGAAGAGATAGATGACGTAGATGACAGTACATCGACTGAAGGAAACGTACAACTATCTGTTGGTGAACGGACGGTAAGTGACATGTTATCGTTACACAACCTTTCTATTTCCCACTGGGTTCATGGACTTAGACATGTTTATGGTGGACAAGAATCAAAATCAGATTCAAGGGGATCTAATGGTGGAAAGGCCGATGATTCCGCGTCTAAAAAAAGGGTGGGAAAAATGTTATTAAGGGAAAGGAAACGGCCGAGGAATCTGAGGGGCTCCAACACTTAAATGGTTGTGGACAGTGCTCCACATTACCACTCCTTCGAGATGATTGACTCCACTATTGAAAAGAAATTCGTGAAGGAGCTGAAGTCATACAAAGAAAGGTACGGACTTAAAAATACTATAGTATTGAACAAATTTATTATTTCAATGAGAATTCTTTTATATGTTGTTCTCGTGTTCTTCTTCTAGTGAATGCATAGTGGATGGACATGCTGTGGGGAAGGATTTTTTCACAAAGATTTACAAACCCCGAAACTGGGTGGATTCAAGCGTAAGTTTCATGCCAACACTCATAAAATGCTGATTCATTATTGTCTCAAGTATCAATTATTTACGGACCAAATTTCGATTGTTCAGTATATCGATGCTCTTTTGAGTCTATTGTGGAGGAGACATGGTGATGTTTTTCTCGACAAAAGGATTGCTATCATGGACAGCTTCTTCACCCATATGTTGTGTAACGACCACGCTGGTTTCAAGAAGTCTAAAAACCAGGGGTCATGGACGTGGAACAGCATGACAAGAAACTATGTCAAAGGTATCATCCCAAATCAATTCTACAAGCTTGCATGTTACCATGATGTCGACACCTTGTACGCTCCGATGAACTGGGCCAAAAAACATTGGGTTGCATTGGTGATTGATCTCATAACCGGGAGGAAAATTATACTACATCTATTTCACAGTGCAACCGGTGACCGCAAGATCAGAACGCTCATAGACCCAATTGTCGACATGCTTGCAGCTGCGGTTGATCAACTTGTACCCAAAGAGATATTTAAGAACCCGTCCACATCTGCGTTCGTCTATGAACGCGAACGGGATGTTTCACAAAACCTATGTTCTGGAGATTGTGGGGTGTTTGCTATCAAGTTCAGGGATCTCCATGCCCAAGCTTTCCCGTTGGTTGGTATTACAGACAAGATGGCTGACAACATGCGCATGAACTATGCCCTTCAAGTTTATGAAGAATTCGTCAAGTCACTTATTGGTTGACTTGTGCTGTTTTTCTATTTCTTTTCGTAAACCAAACTTGTTGCTAACTACTAAAACATATTTTGCTAAACTTATTTTTCATTACTACTAAAACATATTTTGCTTAACATATTGTGGACGTAACTCACATCCTGTCTATATGGACAAATTAAGAAACAGCAATTGATCCGAATGCAACTTGTCCACTCTCGAATACGATAAAAAACTCTTCTTTACTACATAAAAAATTGTTGAAGGGGTCCACATGTTCCATCACCAAATGTAGTTGGGTAGTTTAAAATTAAATGTCACTTAATGCCAATTAATACTTACACTTTGCTTGGTAGTTGACAAAATTAATGGTTGGCATCCAATATATAGGAAGCCATGGTTTGCTTCATGTTAGTACCACATTACCAATTGCTTTCAAATTCATGGATACTTTCACGTTTTTCTCTCTACCATATGGCGTCAAACTCTCCATTGTCGTGTTACTTGGTAAGTCTGATTTCTAACACCTAGGTCCACTAATACGTAGCTGTAAAGATGGTTTAGCAATAGCGTTTCATCCACGTGTTTTGAGGACGATATCGTTTCACGCGTTTGAAGAATCCCCACACCTTGCTGTTAGCCGGTCTAGGTACAACCTTTTTATTTCCCGTTGTTCACATGTCGGGAACAAAGCAGCATGTTACTTCGAGAGTTTACGTCTAGCAGGATGCAAAGGTGATGTTGATAATGCAATAGAGGTTCTAAATCTTTCACATGTCCCCATCAATTCTCCAAAAATCAACCTTCTCGGCTCTATCATACTTTATTTCGATGGAAGAGTGAATTATGCAGCCGGGAAGATGGTTTGATTTTTATCAGAATCTCCATCACATCAAGACAGCAAACGCCTAGTAGAGAAAGTGGTAGACGACTTATGTAACATGGCTCCAACAGATTTGGAAAAAAAGACGTCCACCGCAAAGGTACTCATGAAATATATACCTACTAGCTGCGCTCCTCATTGTCCCCAGTGCCCACTGCGTGGGAAATGCCCGAGATACTTCTTACAATCAAGTGTTTTCAAGTTTTGGAGTAGGTATTATTTCGGTCGCGCCATTTATGAACATGGACGTGAGACGTAGCCAGATCTGCTACATTATGTCCACGCAGAACGTTCAACAACGTCAACATCAAGTTCGTAGTCCCTTGTATAATTATATTTGATCGTTGAATATTTTTCACACAACATTCTCCTCCAGCTTCGTATTATTTATTATTTTCATAGACTCATATACGCCGAGATAGACAAAATAGTTTTCCGTCTATTAGACAAACACCTTTCGGTTGCGGATGGACATGTGGCTTAATATGTACATTCCATTACTGATATTTTTCCATTAGATATTCACTCATCACAAAATAAAAATCCTTAAATAAACCAAAAACAAACTATTCCCATAATGTCCACGACGCTTATACAATAGGATGAAAAGGTCACACTGAACAAGTTCTCACCAAAATCACACTCTAAACATGTTTTCAAGCATGCCATCCAAATTTTAATATACACAAAACAAACAATCATATCAATCCAAGGCTACAACGGGTTTTTGCAACTCGCCCTATTGTGTTCGGGTAGGTTGCATGCTGTGCAGTTCCGTGGACCTCGTTCCCCCCCCCCTGCGTAAATCATTTGTTCAAACAAAAGTAAGTTTATCCCCCTGCTAGTCTTTCATCCCAACAAAGACACCAATAACTTACATAGTGTTCTCCTTGTGATGGGATTCATACCGTCCTTGGCCTGCCCGATCCCTTTTTTGTTTTTGGGGGGTGTGTATGTCCATCCACCAAAGATATGGGCATTTCAATATCTTTCTCTCTAGCCGGCGGCATAATTATTTATGTCCACAGATTTAACCACTCACTAACCATGTAACACTTTCCAACTAAAGTGTATATGTCGATGTTTTTAATACCGACAGCCGCCAAAGCATGGCAACATGGTACTAGTAACACATCAAAGACTCTGCACGTGCATGTCTTTCTCTCCAAGTCTACTGTGGAGACACAACCAGAAGCATCATTCACTTGGTAAATATTTGATGAAGCTCCAATAACTGCACAATCGGTAGCATCTTTTAGATGTTCAACCAACATGTCTTCAATCTCAGGAGTACATAAGGTTTTGCTTCCATCGCAATCTTTATTCGTGCACAAAACCAACTCATCAACAATGTTCTAATAGATTCGACCATTGTAGCTATTGGGAAATATATGGCCCTTTGAAGCATTGCATTTAGGGACTCGCATATGTCGCTGCTCATTAGGTTGTACCTCATCCTCGTGAAGTAAGCAAGTGTCCAGTAAGCCAAACCAATATCTAATAAATATTCAGCACAACTAGGGTTACGTTCTTGAACCTTTTCAAACCAATATTTGAAATCACCAATGGTGTAGGCCCTTGCCGCATTTGAGACCACTGTTGCTAGACCTTCACACTTGAACCTATGTTTCACGTTTCTTTCTAGATGCACAATACATGCTCCATGTTTGGCTAGTTTATAAGAATTATTTAGTCCTGCGTAGATGGCCTATGTCGGTCAGAAATGAAAACAAGATCTTCGGTGTCATGGACAAATGTTCGCAACTGTGTAAAAAACCATGTCCACCTAGACGTGTTTTCTCCATCAATTACACCAAATGCCAAGGGAAATATCTGGTAATTCCCGTCCTGCCCGCTGACTGCAACCAAACAACTTTTATATTTTCCTTTCGTTTGGGTCCCATCAATGAGTACCACATTCTTTAAATGCTTGTATCCGGCTACAGATGCGCCAAATGCCACAAATAAATACTTAAACAGTTTTGGTCCATCCACCGTTGGTTGATCTGTTTTAACTTTTGATATTGTTCCTCGGTTTGTCAGAGTGAGTAAATGTAGATATTTACAAAGAAATTCATAGCTTTCTTTCTCACTCCCCCTACCTCTTTTCATAGCAATTTCCTTCGCATACCATGCTTTCATATATGATATGGTTACATTAAAATCTATCAACACTATCTCAGGCACTTCACATGCACGAGGTCCCACCTTTCCATGTTCATACCTAGCTTTCAGCAGCTCTCCAAGGATGTTCGCAATTGCTTTCTTCCCGTATTTAGACCTTGCATTAACGTCACACGTATGAGTTAATGTGACTGTACTAACCTCCACATGTTCTGAGCCTTCGTTCATTGTTGCATATACCCTCCAGTTACATTTTGTATCTGAACATACATAAATGACCTTTTTTTATCGGAAGCTTGCACCTTAAAGTTATTTAGTCTTTTAACTGAGTACATTGCAATGTCCTTATGCAGCTCACCTTTTTTTTGAAAGACATGCCAACATGAATTGCATCCCCCCCCCCCCAATTTTCAAACTCATATTTGCTTGGTCACTGTCAGCCCTCCTAACATTATCCCTGTTAGGTGGTACATCACCTGCCATACCCATCAAACCCAGTGCCCCTTCATAGAAATCCACACCAAAAGCCGGCTCGTCCGCTTTACGTCCACCCACTCCACAAAAATCCGGCCTCGTAGATGAACGATTTCTTGGTCCACCACCTCCACAATTTTCCTGTCCACTTTATTTAGTTGGTTGTCCACGTCCATCCACTATGTTATTGTCTGTCATGTTCGTAAGATCTGGACCCCGACAGATACTTCCCTGCTCACGTCCATTAACTACACGTGTTCTTTCAAGAAGACTACCTACAATGACGAAGGCAATATTAGTGTACACTCAAGTTCCTACTAACATATAACTGTGATTACACTAACCAGTACTTGGTTGTCCACTCCCAACGGGTGAGCCCTGTCCATCCTCATTCACATTTGCGTACACAACAGCATATGGATCCCAGTCTGGTGGATACTCTTTATCTATGTATTCTCGCATGTAGTTGAAATCATAATCAGACGGTTCGTCCATGCTGTCATACCAACTACCACCGTCAGTCTCACTCAAATCGTCCCGTCCAACCTCTATGCTCTAGCTACTTGATACATGTTCCTTTCCAGGTCTCCTTCTCTTTTTACAAGTTTCAACCTCCAACAGATTAAAGGTAGGGCCATTTTTCAACATAGACATATGCACGATATGTCCACTACATCCGCCCATGTTAACTCTTAAGCTTGAACTATGTGTACCTTTTACACTGATACACTCTCAGTGTCTAATTTCCAGCTCTTCCACTCTTTCTAGGAAGCTTTCATCTTCGTAAGTCCTTCCTAAATCAACATTTACATCTTCAATAACAGTGGGATTTCCATGCACATCTGTTTGGCAGACCAACTCTTTCCCAGTCCTATCGCTTTTTTCTATTTTTAGTATGGACCTCTCAGGAACTGGTCCTTCCATATCAACTTGGTTAGAAGGTTCACCCACTTTCGGTATCAACCTCGCCTACAGTCATGCATTTCCCTCGCATGGACATACCACGCCCTATCTGTGGACACATAATGGATAAATCCATGCTTGGCATAATCGGATCTCCATTCGGTGGAGATAAAATGGCTAACTCTTTCTCGTTGTTGTAGCATTTTTCTATGTTTAGTATGGACTTCTGAGGGCATTGTCCATCCCTCACTTCTAGGTTTGAAGGTTCACCCACTTTCGGTGGACACACAACGGATTCCAAGCAACCACCATTGGCCACTTCAACTGGTGGACATAAGACGGGCCCCTCTTCCACCATGTCTTCTGTCCTTATAGACATGTATAAGTTTAGTCCATCTCTTACTGAAAGTGTTTCCCTGAACTTTTCCAAACTAGTATTGCTGTCCATGGCAACCGGCGGCATCCTTGCTTGGGTGAAAACAACTTCGTCGCTCTGTTTCCAGTAGCTCAAACTAAAATCCCCTCCATGCAGTTTAGAACCAAAATATTCTCTTATCTTCGCTTTAAAACTTGTGTAATCATCGTCTTTTTTTATTTGGAGACATTTTGCAAACATGTTTTTCTCGACTCGGAAATACCATGCCCCTTGTATCAAAGCACTCCCACTTCCCAACAATTACTAACACATTAGTGTCCATCATTGCTACGAAAAGGTTAACCTACGTGATACAAAAAACGTTACACATTAGTTGCCAGCACACTCACGTAGATAAACCATGTCCATCGAGAAGTTTAACCATCCACAATTTCCATTAGTCTATGTCCATCGTGATAAATGATTCTATTTTACTAACTCACACCAATACAACCACAAAACAAAACCACACTAATAATTCTGTTCCAAATCCTTAAAACAATGTCATATAAAACCAAAATGTTTACACCAGTTAAAAAGACAGTTGATTAACCGTGTTTAAGGTCCACTGATTTCTATACAAATGTTCCAATAAATGACATACCAACACATTACCTGCATGTACCACAAAAATTACGTAATTTTTAGAGCATTTATTACTTACCTTAATTCACCCAGCTTTACCTGCACCACACCTCAGCTCTTCTTTAATGGTGTCAAGCATCAATTTTTTCCCTACAAATATCTTCTATAAATTTCCAAAACCAATTAAATAACTTAATTTCTTTAAATTACTTTCCCCTAAAACATCTAATCGTAATTAAGTTTCATTTAATGCCAAATCAGAAACCTTTAACACACTCTCTCTCTCCTCTCGCGAAGTTCTCGCCAAATCTGCGGCATCTTTGAAGGGCATTCTTGTCTTTTGTTCCTGCCAAAGAGGCTGTACGATATGAAATGAAATCGAGAATCGACCCATTATGGTATACACTAAAATTTGTCTCTCTTTTATGGTAGGTTGGATAAAAATCTCTTTAATTTATCTGATTAAATAATTAATTATTTAATTTAAAAATTAAATATACAAATGGAATAAAGAATCTAAAGTATAAAAAAATATCCATATCAAAATAATGGAAATAAGTAGAACTAAATTTAAAGTTTAAGACATGTTTAAAACTAAAAAAATAATATATATATATATA
>OVBE01013949.1:0-12358 GCA_900406425.1 Iberis pinnata | reverse complement strand
TTATGTATTAAAATAACAATATATAATAGTTTATGTATTAAACGGGGAGCCGAATAAATTCGTGTATTTTTCCGGCAAATATTCAATAGTTTGGGTATTTTTAAGGAATTTTCCCTCTTTTTTTTTGTCGACGAAATTTCTCATTTAATTGTTTTCAACAAATTTTAAGTCAAATAAAAAAGCAATTTGTATCTTCCTTTCACTAAATTTTTCACATATGTGGAACTAGAAAGATAGGTACAACTCTAGATCATTAATCTTGACTCTCTCTATCGCTTCATTAACAAATAACACATATATCAACATTAAACTATACTTATTTTGTATTAAAAATGCAATTAGTTTAATCATATATATGTATATATAATGAAGTCTTAATAGAAAAGTCAATAAGTCAACGATGAACAGAGAATGAAGAGGAAGAAGACAAAGTCCAATATAGGCTATATAGCTAAGAGAGGTCCCATAATAAGAAAGAGAGAGGAAAGAGTCTATCTTTCAAACTTTCCTTTTCATTTCAACTAAAAAAATCATTTTTATTCAGACAAAAAGACTTTTCTTGAGAAGATTATTGTCCAAAAAGTTTTGTTTTTCTACTTTCTCTCTTGTCTACGAATCTTCGTTGGAGTTTTTAGCTCCCATTTTGTACGTCTTCTGGGTTTGTGTTTACACACATAAAGCTCTAATCTTTTTTGTGATTTTAATCGGAAATTGTAGAGATTTTGTCTTAATGGGAGCTTGTTTCAGCAATCGTATCACAACAGATATTGCTTCTAGTACTTGTAAGTCCCTAAGTCACTTCTCTTTCACACTTGCTTTATCCTGATTTAGAAAGTTTTAGATTCATTAAATTCTTGTAGAAAGATCATATGTTTCCATTTTTGGTTAAAAAGAGTTTGATTCTATGCTCATCTAATAAAAGATTGTCTTTTTAGAACCAAAACCATAGATTTGTGATTTCGAAATGTTCTAAGAGAAGGATTATTTGTAGGGCTAAGTTCAAAGTTCTTGAGTAGAGATGGAAGCAAAGGTTCATCAACAACTTCATTCTCTCATATGCCTAGAACAGAAGGAGAGATCTTACAAAATGCTAATCTGAAGAGCTTTACCTTTAGTGAACTCAAATCTGCAACTAGGAACTTCAGGCTTGATAGTTTGGTTGGTGAAGGAGGATTTGGTAGTGTGTTTAAAGGCTGGATTGATGAAACTTCCTTAACTCCTTCTAAACCAGGAAGTGGCATTGTCATTGCAGTGAAAAAACTTAACCAAGATGGACTTCAAGGTCATAGAGAATGGCTGGTTAGTCACATTATCTTCCCAAAGTTACCTTTTTTGTTTGCGAAAAAAACCGAGTTTTTGGATTTTTTTGTACAGGCTGAGATTAACTATTTAGGTCAGCTTGATCATCCTAACCTTGTGAAACTGATTGGATACTGCTTAGAAGAAGAGCATAGACTTCTTGTATATGAGTTCATGACTCGCGGTAGTCTTGAGAATCACTTATTCAGAAGTAAGTTTCAGATATATTCAATGGAGAGAATCTAGTTTTACATTATGATTGAATCTTATTCTGATTTTCTCAAAAACAGGAGGAACATTCTTTCAGCCAATTTCATGGAACATGAGGATTCGAATGGCTCTTGGTGCAGCTAGAGGACTAGCTTTTCTTCATAATGCTCAACCACAAGTTATATACAGAGACTTCAAAGCATCTAACATCTTGCTAGATTCGGTATAAGATGAGAATTGATAGCTTTGCTTCAGAAGTTTTATCCTTACTGTTTCTCTGTATCTGCAGAACTACAACCCAAAGCTTTCGGATTTCGGTTTGGCTAGAGATGGTCCAGAAGGTGACAAGAGTCATGTTTCAACTAGAGTCATGGGAACTCAAGGATATGCTGCTCCAGAGTATCTAGCTTCAGGTAGATATAAGCATTCTCTATGTACTTTGATCAATGCAAAGAGCTTCAATGTATTGATGTTTCTGTCCATTTTTGGAAGGTCATTTATCGGCTAAAAGCGATGTGTACAGTTTCGGGGTTGTGTTACTAGAATTGTTATCAGGAAGACGAGCAATCGATAAGAACCAACCTGTAGGAGAGCATAGTCTAGTAGATTGGGCAAGACCGTACTTAACTTCTAAAAGAAGGCTTCTTCGAGTAATGGATCCTCGTCTTCAAGGTCAATTCTCGTTAACCCGAGCTTCGAAAATCGCACTTCTTGCACTTGATTGCATTTCTATAGATGCTAAGATTAGACCAACTATGAATGATATCGTCAAGACACTTGAAGAACTTCATGTCCAAAAAGAAACATCAAAAGAACCGCAGAATCTTCAACCCAATAGTGACAACAACAACAGCAACAGCAACAAATCTCCACAAGCTGTTAACTATCCTAGGCCTTCAATTATGTAAAAGGAGTGGTTTTTACTGGTTGTTAGAGATGTATATACTCTTTTACCTTCTCTCTGCTTAGGTCTTATGCTGATTGGTAGAAACAAAATGAAACAAACTTAATACTTGTAAGTTTAGGTTTCTTGCAATGTTCACATCATATCACATACAAAATGTTCTAAGAAAGCTGCAGAAAAGGGTAAAGCAGACAATAACATCAATCAACAATTATGCTTATCTTCCTAATAATGCAACACGATCTGGCTGGACGGCTTGAGAAAGATTGATATCGAAAAGCTCACAACGGATAGGCATCTCAATCTCATAGAAAGGATTCTTCAAGACATAATCAGTGTAGAGTTCATATATGTATCTAAGGAGACTCTCCATGTGAGGAGTTCCAGGTTCACAAACCACAAAGAACTTTGTTCCTAAGATGAACAAAGGAAAGACACAATCAAAATAAGAACACATAAACTAAGAGGAATTGTGATGATATCTTGTATTTACCTGGAAGAGATTGGAAACAATGGAGATCGAAAGTGTCTGCTTCAAGAAGCTCAATTCCAGAACAACCATTAACAGGTGAAAGCTGTTGAGAAATGGCGTGCATTGAATGCCATAAACTCGCTACTCTTAAGCTATCATTCGTATCCATTCTTCCTCTTGTTCCACAATCCTGAAGAAATTTTCCCAATTCCAAACACTTAAAGATCTCTTTAAGTTACAAATCACAAAACTAAACCAAACTCAGTATCTTAGTAAGAATTTATCCATTTTAGATTTCAATCTCCAAATCAAATAAAAAAAGCCTAATTCTTAACAAAAACCTAAATCCGGAGAAATTTAACTTCATTTAGAAAGTCGTAAGCTTCAATACAAACTACGATATTGAGAAAAAGAGAATCGTACCTTGTAGAAAATCAAACCACCAGATTTGTTGATAATGTAAAGACTGTAAATCGCTGCCATAATTTTCAAAATCAACGAGACGATGAAGAAGACGATCAAAAAGATGAACTAACACAACAGATCTGCAAATGAAAGAAATAAAATAAAAATAAAAATTTCGTTCCCGCGAAACGACATCGTTTTTTAAATCGATGGTCTCAGATCAAGCCACGTCGATTATCTCTCACAGATCACATTAAACGACGTCGTGGAGTTTAAAAGTATTGTTAATGAGCGTTTGTTAAAGCGCCACGTGAGCTTCATAACTCAAACGGTGTCGCTTATTAACTTTCTTCACCAACTACCAAAAACGTTTTAGAAAAAGAGAAAAAGTATATAAGTAGATGAACAAGAGTATAGAGCAGAAGTATCTAAAAATGGCGGTGAATAAAGAGGAGAAGTTGAATTTAACGGTGGAGATCTCTGGATTACGTTTCACGTATCCTGGAATCGACGGTCATCCACCTCCGGGATCTAAGCCGCTTATCGAAGATTTCTCCCTCAAACTCAATTCAACCGATCGGTGTCTCCTCGTTGGATCTAATGGCGCAGGTAAATTAATTTCACTGTGGAATTATGTGTGTTTGTGCCTGTCTAGATCTGATTTCTTATGATATTTTTGATTGAGAATAGGAAAAACAACGATTCTGAAGATATTGGGAGGTAAACACATGGTGGAGCCGCATATGGTTAGGGTTCTAGGTCGATCGGCGTTTCACGATACTGGATTGACATCTTCTGGTGATCTCTGTTATCTCGGTGGCGAGGTTCGTGATTGATTGTGAATGTGATTGGATGACAAATTTAGTGCTCGTTTGGATTTAGAAATGCTGAATCCTGACTAGTGATTTGAAATGTGAATAAATGCCTAAATCAAGAATCCGTTAATTTGTGTTTTTCAATCTAAGTCAAGAATCCATCAATTTGTTGCTGAGAATGTTGTTTTGCTCTATACTTTCCAGTGGAGGCGTGATGTAGCGTTTGCAGGATTTGAAGTTCCGATACAAATGGACATTTCTGCAGAGAAAATGATATTTGGAGTAGCTGGTATTGATCCTCAGAGAAGAGCTGAATTGATCAAGGTAAGTAGAAGATTCAAAATCTTGCTTTGATAAGTGATGGTTAAGGTTTTGTAACTTCTTATTACATATGATTTTTTGAAGTTGGGGGAAGGATTCAGGGTCTCAAGTATCATAATTTTGAAATGAAGTTGTTTGCTTTTACATCAAATGCATATGATTCTACCTCTATGTTCAGGTGTTGGATATTGATATCTCATGGAGATTACACAAAGTATCAGATGGTCAAAGAAGACGTGTCCAGATTTGTATGGGACTCCTCAAGCCATTCAAGGTAACCATTTCAGAATTTGAGTAGCAAAACCACATCAAAGATAGAAAAGGACTAAGATCATAACAGAATCCATGCTTTATTTGAATCTTGAAATCATCCACAGGTTCTCCTTTTGGATGAAATAACTGTTGATCTTGACGTTCTTGCAAGAGCTGACCTTTTGAAATTTCTAAGAAAAGAATGTGAAGAGCGAGGTGCAACCATAATTTACGCTACTCATATATTCGATGGTCTAGAGGATTGGCCAACACACATTGTAATTACAAAACCTCTTTAATCTGATTTTTGCTTCTTTAGTTAAGAACAAAACATAAACAACATTTACCATTTTAGGTGTATGTAGCAAATGGGAAGTTGCAATTAGCAAAGTCAATGGAGAAAGTGAAGGAGACAAGCAACAAGTCTTTAATGAGAACAGTTGAGAGTTGGCTAAGGAAAGAAAGAGATGAAGAGAGGAAAAGAAGGAAAGAGAGGAAAGCTAATGGACTTCCCGAGTTCGAATCTCGGGCTGAAGAAAGCCGAGTGACGGGTGATCCAGCCAGGATGCTGAACAATGGCTGGGCTGCCGGGAGACTTCACTCTACAATTGCAGGCCATGAAGATAATTTCGTCTTTAGCTCAAACAGAGTTCTCAGATAAGACTCCATTGGAGATCAAAAAGGGTAATAATAATATGATTCATATTTTGATATATGATTTTTTATTTTTCAAGTTATATTTTAGTTTGGTAATGAGAGTTTTTATGTATTAATGTGTTCTTAGTTGAGCATTTTTATTAAAGTAAATTTTACATTGTAATGTTTTTGTGAGAGAATTTACTTATTATCTAAATTCATATTATATATACTTTGCCCTTGCTCTACTATCAAAAGTATGATATACGGTTAATTAATGTATACTAGTACAGAAGAGGAAAGGAAAAGCTAATCTCATTGAGATATAAGTTGATAAATCAAACAAAGTCGAAATGAACTTGAATTATGTCTAATTTAATTTTAGTAAATCAACCAATTCCAAATTCTAAAGTCAAAACGGAACCAAGTTAATTAAGAGAAACTAAGATTATTTTTTTTATTTACAGTTTTTTATTCAATCAATTTTTGTATAACACTAAAATATTGTCATTTTCTAACTTCAAAGAGTGTACAAGGTAGAAACATTAATAATGAAAATATTGTCGTTCCTTCAAATCAGAGCTCACTAATTAGTTTTAGTTTAAAGAAAAAGAGGACTAAAACATAGTTGGTTCCTTATATATATTAATCAAACTTAAAAACGTTCACTTCAAAAATGAGGGACTAATCCGACTAACGAAAATTTGACTGAAAAACAGAGTTGCGACTAACTTTTGACCATAAGGATATAGTCGAAAACGTGTGATCGTAATATGTAGATTCGTCAGAAAATTGTGGAAAATTGTCGACAAAATATATAGTTGGAAATTCCTGAACACGTGGTCGCTATTTTCTCGCAAAAGCTAACAAGAAATTTCGGATTAATTTTTCTCTTTAGTCGGGAAATAATCATTAAAACAAAATGTATACCGACTAAAAGAAAAAAAAATTTGACTAACTATCGACAATAATGAAAAGAAAACAAAAAAAAATATATAAGATATTATATAAAATTTGCAAGAAAAATTATATTATACATAACTGAAAATTAAGATACAAATTTAGAGTTCAGCATATATTTAGGGCGATTACGCAGCGGTTATATCACCGGAATCCCACTGATCCCGGTTGGCGGTTTCCGACGTTTTATGCCGGAATATTCCATATATTCCGAAGATTCAAACAACAGCGGTTATTCTTTCTCATCAATCCGATTTTATCGGCCTCATCCCCACTAAACCCACAACTTAATTTTCTTCGATTTAAGAGAAATTCTTTTGTTTTCCCTCAATTGATTCCTTCTCTAACTTTCTTAACCCATTCTCGCTCTGGTCTTTTACAAACCATGGCCGACAATTTCAATCGTGCAATACAAAACCTGGATCTTGGTGCTACTGATCCTTCTGTAGTCCTTCCTATGGACATTGTGAGCCAAGCTGCGTTTGAGAATCAGTATTGTCTCATTGGCCGTCCTCTCATTCCGCGAAGGCAAAATATTCGTTCTATTATTGTCAATCTACCAAGAAGTTGGGGCCACGTTGGACTTCTTCGTGGGAGAATAATTGAAGGTCATCGCTTTCAATTTGTGTTTTCTTCTCTAGAAGCGATGGAGATGGTGTTGCAACGGGGCCCTTGGGCTTTCTCAGATCGCATGTTGGTGCTTGAAAGGTGGAGACCTGGTACTACCCCTGCCCTTAACCATATTGCTTTCTGGATTCAAGTTAGGGGCATTCCGATTCAATATTTGAATCGCCATGTGGTCGAACATATAGATGCTGCTATTGGCCAGGTGCTTGAGATCGAATTCAATCCAAATTTGGAGTTTCAGATGGAGTACATTCGGGTTAGGATCAATTGGAATGTCAATCTACCTTTGAAGTTTAACAGGAACTTCCAGTTTTATCCTGGAGTGAATACAATGCTCCATTATCGCTTTGAAAGGCTAAGAGGTTTCTGTGATATTTGTGGTCTATTAACACATGATACAGGTGATTGTTTAATCCCTAATGGGGATGTTGATGATGATCATCCGGACGATGATGATGATGAACCTTTTCCAAATGGATTTGTCTTGCCAACTGAGAGTCGCGGTATTCGTATTGAAGAAATTCATGAGGGGACTCAAGAAGATGATGAAACAGATCCGGAAGAAGATGCTATGAATGAGGAATTGCCTGATTATGATTCACTGAATGTTACTGCTGGAAGCTTGCCATCACGGAAACGTAAATTTTCGGAAGAAGCTGGTCCAAGTAGACCTTCAACTGATGCTGAACAAACAACTAATCAAGGTGATTCTCATGATTCACTTTCAACAACTGACGGAGGCGCGGTGGGCCCAATACCACCACCGAATCAATGAGGACGCTAGCTTGGAATTGCCGGGGTTTGGGAAATGACTTGGCAATTCGNNNATTTCATATTTCTCATGGAAACAAAGCAACAAAATCAGTATGTTAATCAAGTTGTGTTCGATTTAGGTTTTCATAGTAGTTGTAATGTTCCTCCTTTAGGTCTAAGTGGAGGATTAGTTCTTATGTGGAAGTCCCACTTGCAAGTTTCTGTTTTAAGTTCCAATGCCCATGTAATTGATGTCTTAGTTAATGTCAATGGAAGTTCCTTTTATTTGTCTTGTGTCTATGGTCATCCACAAGTAGAACATAGGCAAATTGTTTGGAATGAAATTGAATTAATATCTGAAAATCGCATGGGTCCATGGATTTGCATAGGGGACTTTAACGAACTATTAGACAATTCTGAAAAAATTGGTGGTGCTCTTAGATCTGAACGAACATTTACTGCCTTTCGTAAACTATATCAAACATGTGAATTTAAAGATTTGTATGCGATCGGCAATAAGTACTCTTGGTCCGGAAATCGTTCATCTATGGATATTTTCTGTTGTTTGGACCGCACGTTGGTTAATGCTGCTTGGTTATCATTATATCCATCTTCTTATGCTGAATTTTTGGAGTTGGGAGTCTCTGACCACTGGCCGGTAATTACACGTTTTTTGGCACACCCGGATGGTGACAAAAATAAATTCAAGTATGATCATCGACATTTTGATGATCCTTCATTTCGTGAAACAGTTTTGGATGGATGGAATGATTTTCGATCGTCTCACTCGGTCCAAACAAGATTACAGTTTTGCCGAACTCAACTATCCAAGTGGCATGCTCGAAAACGTCGCACTTCCAAAGAGGACATATTGTATTTCAAACAGAAGCCTAATTCTGCTATTTTGAATGGTGAGCCAAGTGATAACATCAACATCCTTTGGCGTCAGTTAAACTCAGCTTATACAAAAGAGGAGATATTCTGGAAAGTTAAAAAGTAGAAACACTTGGTTGAAATGTGGTGATCGCCATACCAAGTACTTTTTTCAAGTCACGAAACAACGTCAACGTCACAACCAGATTACCGCATTGAAGGATAAAGATGGCAATCTTCAGACCAATCCGGGGAGCCTCACAAATATTACGAATCACTATTTCACTGAACTATACTCTAGTTCCAATCCTTCTGACGCGACATTCACACATGTACTCTCAGAATTTCCAATGCGTGTTACCGATGATATAAACATTGATTTAACTAGGCCACTAGCCAAAGATGAAGTTGATATAGCTGTACACTCAATAGGCGCGAATAAATCCCCCGGTCCGGATGGGTTTAGTGTGATTTTTTATCATCAATTTTGGCCGGATATCAAAGATGCGGTGTATAGGGATGTGTTTAAATTTTTTGACGATTTTAATTTGGATCCACAAGCAAATCATACCAATATTTGCTTATTACCAAAAACACCCAATCCTTCATCTTTAATTGACTTCAGACCAATATCTTTGTGTAACGTTAGTTACAAAATTATTTCAAAGATTTTGGTTAATAGATTAAAGGGATATCTTGGATCAATCATATCAGAAGAGCAAGCAGCCTTTATACCTGGAAGAATGATTACCGATAATGTTTTAATAGCACATGAAGTAATGCACTCTCTCAAAGTTAGACGTCATGTGCTAACAGTTTTATGGCGATCAAGACGGACATATCTAAGGCGTATGATAGGTTAGAATGGAGTTTTCTGAAGGAAACAATGTTACATATGGGTTTTGATTCAAAATGGGTGCAATGGATTATGCAGTGTGTAAGTTCTGTATCTTATTCCACTTTGATTAATGGTTCTCCTAGAGGACACATTCGTCCGGAACGAGGTTTACGTCAAGGTGATCCACTCTCCCCTTATTTGTATATCTTATGCTCAGAAGTATTAAGTCATATGATCCATATAGCCATTTCAAAACGAAGACTTCGAGGAGTAAAGATTAGTCAAGCTAGTCCTGCTATTAGTCATTTGTTTTTTGCATATGACTCCTTATTTTTCTGCAATGCTAATTACTCTTCGGCTTCCTCTCTTTTGGATATCTTCACAACATATGAACGAGCATCTAGGCAAATTATAAATCGGGATAAGTCAAGTATGACTTTCGGATCAAAAGTTCAACAATCTCAACGTACAAGAATAAGGAATTTCCTTAATATTCACAATGATGGAGGTACAAGTAAATATCTCGGACTCCTGGAACTGTTTGGTTCGAAAAAATGTGAATTATTCCAACATATTATTGAAAAAGTTCATCAACGTACGGCTGGTTGGTCCAAGCAGTTCTTGTCTCATTCGGGTCGAGAAATTCTTCTGAAATCAATTGCGTTTGCAATGCCTATTTACTCAATGAGTTACTTAAATTACCTAAAGGTATTATCACCAGTTTGGAAAAGGTTATTGCTAAATTTTGGTGGTCAAAATCGAGTACAAGTGATGCTAAAGGACTCCATTGGCTTGCTTGGTCGAAAGTCTCAATTTCAAAAAAAGATGGTGGGCTTGGATTCAGAGATATTGAACAATTCAATAATGCTCTATTAGCTAAACAAATTTGGCGAATTTATCAACTTCCAGATTCTTTATTGGCAAAAGTTCTTAAGGGCCGATACTTTACCACAAACTCGGTGTTTGAAGCCTCAACGGGAACTAAACCGTCTTATGGGTGGAAATCGCTTATTCATGGACAAAAGCTTCTAGTTTCGGGCTTAGGTTGTCATATAGGCAATGGGAATTCGATAAACATATGGAAATCACCTTGGCTCCCTACTCAACCACCACGGCCTCCACGTCCAAGGTGTAATGCATTCATGCCGTCTTTAATGGTATCGGCTCTGCTGGATAATATGAATCGATGGAATATTGATTTGATTACAGAACTGTTTCATGATCGAGATATTCCCATCATTTTGTCTCTCAAGTTACCATTCCGTAAGTGTTCTGATAAAATTGTTTGGTCCTATACTCCGAGTGGTGATTATAATGTGAAGTCGGGTTATTGGGTTGCAACACACCAATTAACCAATCCGCCAATTCATCAATTTTTCGCCAGAAGAAGTATCCCTAAAGACAAAGATCTGGAAATTACTTGTTATGCCGAAGATGAAATATTTTCTATGGCGTATGCTCTCGGCAATTTTACCAACCAGAGCTGAATTATATCGACGACATCTCTCTTCTATAAGTACTTGTCCTTATTGTGATGATCCAGAGACAATTGAACATCTATTCTTCGATTGTAGAAAGAGTAAACAGGTTTGGGATAATGTCCTTTCTCATCCTCTGCAATATTCAACTACAACTGAAACTTTTTCCACAAGATTCAAGCTCTTACTTGATTTTCAACACCAAGCATCGGATTACAAATCTGGTGTGACACCAATTTGGTTACTCTGGTATATATGGAAGGCACGCAACAACTATATATTTCAGAACAAATTAGTATCTCATACGGATATCATACGCCATAGCTTACAAGAGCTAGAAGATTGGATTGAAGCCCATCCGACAACCGTTCCGAGAGAACAAGTTCAAGCACAATCCCGATGGGACAAACCTAGTAATGGAATGATCAAATTTAATTATGATGCTTCTTTTCAAAGTCATGACATTCGAGCTACTGGTGGTTGGCTATTTCGTGATTCCAATGGGAGCTTTTGTGGTGCTGGGCATGCTTTAGGACTAACGGTTCAAACGCATGTTCAAGCAGAAGCGCAGGCTCTAATACTAGCTATGCAGTCGGCATGGATCAAAGGATTTTGTAAAGTTATTTTTGAAGGAGACAATAAAATCTTGCTTGAAGTTCTGTTACATAACAAGTTTCATTATCACCTCGAGCCTTGGCGACAAGATTTTAAATACTGGAAAAACAAATTTGTGGAAGTACAACTAGCTTGGACATCTCGCGTTTCAAATAAACCAGCTCATGAATTAGCAAGATATCAACATTCATCATCTTCAATCTCCTCTGCTTATAGTCATGTCCCTGTAAACCTTATTTCTTCATTGTATGAAAATAACAATGTTGTTACATAACATTAATGAAGTTTTTTGTGTTAAAAAAAAACATTAAAAATAAAGTTAAATAACATTTTACACATTTAAAATCTAATGTTTGGATTTGTATCCGAAAAATTCCTCTGCATCATTTTACACCATTTTTAAACGGCTCCAACCTTATTGTTAGGATCGTTAATTTGTTGTTCAGCCGCTTGCAGTTGGTTTTGGGTCTCAATGAATTTTTTTTTATTTTCTTCATATTTTTCCTCATGATTCCCAAACCGATGTGAAGAAGATCTAGGATTCTCCACGTCCATGTACTGAGACAAGGATCATAATTTATATCGCCTTCTATTCTTGACTTCCACTTCCTAAAAAAGAAATTTGTTAGTATTAAAAAACTTGACATTTAACTTTTTGTATTTTAAAATTAATCACCTTGAAATAAATTTCATTTTTTTCTTTCGAAGTAAGCTGGTAAGTATCCGGAGTATCTTCGTTTTGAGTAATATGTCTAACTTTTTCCTGCTCCAATTCTCGACAGCGACCGATGATATATTTTTCTTTACAATCAACAATTTCTCCTTCAGTTTTGCGTTTATGAGTTGTGATGACTCTGAATTTTCACGGTTTTTACTTATTAATTAGCATCGATTTTGAGG
>OVBE01013947.1:289-12358 GCA_900406425.1 Iberis pinnata | reverse complement strand
ATATATATATATATATATATATATATATATATATATATAACACATTTTTGAATTTGTATAAGGCATAAAAAAAACAACGTTGGACCGACACTAGTTATCATGCACCAATTTTTTCTTAAATTTCTCGATTACATAAAAATATCTTTGTCAAATATGAAATTTGAAAGAACTAGAGAAGATTGATACAAATATAAAGATTTCAATTTTGCTTCTCCTTAAGTTCCTCGGTTACATAGCTTGGGTTATTTATACACAAAGCTCTACCACTAGCTATTCAACAATTGTCACAACTATTATTGGAGCATATGAATCGAGAGCATCAAATCTGTTATATGTTGGGATATGTGTTTGTGTATGAATTCCTTCTTTTGGTTGACCTGCTCTATTTTTGTTGTTGGTAACTGAAGAAGACGAAGACTGTTGTTGATGTGAGATTGGCTTCACCACTTCTTCAGCTTATTCAGCATGTTTCGAGTTTGTTTTCTCTTAGGTTGGTGCTTATGAAGCGGCATCGTTTTGATCAAATGTAGAGCTTATGTTAATAACCTCTTTCAAACTTGTTCTAGGTGGGCACCAAGTTTGATCTTTAAAGCAAAGAATGCTGATGTTGGCAAATGTTTTGTGAAAATGTCTACAAATTGCTGCAAAGTTGGTATATGCTTGACAATGAGTCATCTCAATACTACGCGTTCGCTAACATAACGATGATGGGTTTCAAAATGCTTTTATCGAGAATGATAAGCTGGGTTAGCCGTGAGATAAACCGCCGACAAGTTATCACATCAAATTTCAGGTGTGTAGTATGGAGACACCTAATTGTCGAAGAACAAAGTTGAGCTATGTGAACTCATAAGTTGTTTCTGAAATGGACTAATACTCTACTTCTACAAAACTTTTAGCAACTATTTGTTGCTTCTTTGAAGACATAAAATATATTGAGTCCTATGAAGGTGCAGTAACCACCAATGGATCTTCTAGTCATTTTATAGCCTGCCCAATCGTTCGCTTTAGGCACAAAATGTACAATCAGTGTTTCTGTGAAGGAAACTCCCGTTGTTATGGTTCCTTTAACATATCTCAAGATATTTTTAAGAAGAAGAAAATTAGAGATAGTTGAAGAGTGCATTTTTGGCATACGAAATTGATAACAAATTATAGATCACGACAAGTAAAACTAAGATACACAGCTTTCCTCCAAGACTACGAAAGTATGTTGGGTTAGAAAAAATTATATGTTGGTCATGAATCTTATCTGGCTAAAGTGGTAATGAAGTTAAGAATGGTTAGCAATTAGACATAATTGCTATGGTCAAGAGATCTTCAATGCATTTTTGCTTACAAAAATACAACCCTCTCAACGGAATTGGGCTTTAACTTCTAAGAAGTACTGTAAGTTGCCCAAATCTTTCATTTCGAAATTTGTATTGAGTTCTTCTAGTAGATGCTTTAGCATATTTGAGTCATTGCATGTGATTACCATATAGGCCACATACAAGAGAAGCAATATGATGTCTTTGTTGCGCCTACATATGAAGAGTAATGGGTCTGGCTTGCTACAAAAGAATCTAAATTCCAATAGGTAGTTGTTGAATTTATTGAGCCATGACCGGGGAGATTGCTTTAGTCCATATAGAAACTTTTGTAAGTGACAGACATAATCATGATTGATTTTGTTTTTAAAACCTACATGTTGCATTACATAAACAGTTTCAGTTTAATCAGTATGTAAGAAAGAGTTCATAACATATATTTAATTGACACGTATTTGATCGACATACCTATGATGTTTCATGCATTTGAAGTGGTTTTCTTTTCCTATAAATAGGAGTATATCGAGTGTTGTAATTACACAAGAACAAGAATTTCAATCTCTCTCTCATTACATTTCACACAAATACTTCATGATAATGTTATAGTATTTTATATATTACATAATTATAAGAAACCTTTTTTTATTAATTTGACAAAATAGCTTTTTGTTTATATTGTTTTAGCTTTATTGTAACGCTTTATATGGTGTTATCTTGCTTGGTATGTGCTTTAAATTAAAGTGTCTCCCTAACTCCATATATGCTTACATTTTAATTTTTTTAATATATATGCTTAATGTGTAGGACTGGACAAATTATTCGTCATATCCGATCCGATTTGATATTTGCTTTGATCCGGACTTTGTAGTCCGAATATTCGTAGCTATTCAAAACAAAGCAAATACTAAAATTAATTATCCGTATAAAATAAAGCAAATAACAAATACTAAATTTCAAAATACCGGATATCCGATTCACTCTGTATATTACATATATACAACATATATTTTATATACTCAATAAATAGAAATAAATAAAAATGATATGTGTAAAAATTTATCCGAACCAATAGATATTAATGTGGAACTGATAAAATGATTTACATTAGAGTCGAATAAGAGATTTACTTGATGTCTTTTACAATTTACAAAAATAAAGAGACGTTTTCCAATATGTGCATCTACCTTTTGACTTTTGGTTTAATATTTTTTTTAAAAAAAACTAGTTAATTTTAATTCTTTACTATTTATTGGATAATTTTAAGATAAATACAGTATATTTGTATAAAAGTTATTAATAATTTTTGGATATTTGTTGAATTGAAATGAAAAAAACAAAATATTCATAAATATTTGTAAAATTGTAAAATATATATATGTTCAGATATCTGTATTTTTAGTAGCAAAGCAAATCACCAAATTAATATTCATCTAAAATAAGATAAATAACAAATATTAAATTTTTTACGCCTATGCTTACTTCTATTAACGTTTACGATATTTGACCAAAAGCCTTTTGCATGTACCATGAATGGAGGGAGCGTGTCGGCTGTGCGAGTCAAAGTTGACGTTTTTGACCATAATCCATTTGCGTTTGGCAGTAATTAGTGGTATCCGTAATCATGGTCGAGTCTATCATTTCTCTCCATCGCTTGAAAGTGACGTCTAATGTCTCCATTTGTATCTTCGAACCTTTTTCATTGAAATAATAGTTTCATTAGATTTGTTGACGTCATTATCATATACCTAGTTTAATGGAATGTCTCACACCAATTATATACTAGCTGTGAAATCAAAGTATGTATGAAGGCTTATGTCGTTCTATTATTAAGCCAATTGGCTGGTATTTATATAGAGGATTATATCTAGAAGAGTGCATTAATAAAAGACTAATCTAACCTTAACTACATATGTTGATATATACATTCACACCCCTCCCTCCTCAAGATGGACCATGTAAATAAAAAATATCCATCTTGAACTTGAAATAAGCAAAGTCGGCACTGCCTAGATATTTCGCCAAGATATCGGCAAGTGGAGTCTTGGTGTTGACATGTTTAGTTGCGATGATACCTTGTTGAACATGTTTCGTTCTCTCATGAAAAACCGGGTTAGCAGCAATATGGATCGCAACTTGACTGTCACACATCATCTTAATAGGTGAAGAGGTATCAATTCCGAGAGCTAAGAGTACCTGTTTGATCCAAATGAGCTCGCATACAGTATATTGCATTGCTCCATACTCGGCTTCGGCGGAAGAACATGACACGGTTTGTTGCTTCTTGATTTTCCAAGAGATAGATGATTCACCTAATTGTATGAAATAACCGGAGAGAGAACAACGTGTAATAGGAAAACCGGCCCAGTCGGAATCACACTAAGCCTTAACAATTAAAGGAGAATCAGCCCGTAAGAGTATACTTTGTTCCAGGTTATGCTTGAGGTATCAGATTACACGAATGAAAATATTTGGTTTTTGCATGAATTGCGTTAGTACATGAATAGCATAAGAGATATTCGGGCGCGTGACAGCGAGGTAAATAAGATGGCCCACAAGACGTCTATAGCGACTCGGATCTGCGTAATCATCACCAGCAACCAGGGATAGTCGATGATGTTGCTCAATTGGTGTTAAAACCGGTTTAGAGCCAACAGTCCCATCTCTGTAATTATGTCCAACACATACTTACGTTGGGATATATAAATTCCTTGTGGACTGCGAGCTCACTCTAGACCCAAGAAATACTTGCAAAGTCCTAAATCCTTCATCTTGAAGCATGTATGAAGGTAGTCTTTGAACCGAGTTATCAACGTAACAATAGTACATGTGATGAGTAGATCGTCAACGTATACAAGGACATGTAGGCGATTATTGTTAAGCAAAGAGGGAGTAATCTGATTTGCATTGTTAAAAACTGTATTGGAGTAAAGTCGTTCTCAACTTTGCAAACCAACACCAAGGAGCTTGTCGGAGACCGTATAAGGATTTGTGAAGACGGCATACTTTAGTCGGATCAGCAGTCTTAAAACCTGGAGGAGGTTTCATGTATACTTCTTCATGTAGGTCTCCATGGATAAAAGCATTGTGGACGTCCATTGATGGACTTCCCCATTCTTGGCAGCCGAGACCTCAAGAACCAAACATAACGTTGTCATGTTGACCACCAGAGCAAACGTCTCGGCAAAATCTTCACCAGCAATTTTCTTGTTACCCAACACAACCAATCGAGCTTTGTATCGTTCTATAGTGCCATCGGAACGATACTTAATAGTGTATACCTACTTACAACCGATAGGTTTCTTACCTGGAGGTAAGGACTCAACTGTCCAAGTTTGATTGGAATCTAAAGCCTCTATCTCTGCCCGCATATCTAGGCTGAAATTCTCATCCTTAGCAGCTTGAAAAGAATGTGTGGGTATGCCCTTGGTCGTAATATAATGAAGAAAGGCTCGATGATTGGATGAAAGCCGAGTGTAATCAACATACTTATGCAGCAAATATGGTGTTGAAAAATCTGCAGGTGGTGCAACATCAGTAAGCATGTGCAGGACATAATGAGCAAGCTTTGGTGGAGCTTTACGGTGGAGTTAAGGTTGAGGGACAGGATCTGCTGGTGCCGGCTCAGGAACAGAGATAACAGGAGCTAGAGGAGGATGCGATTCAGTATTAGGTGGTTGAGTATCAGCAGTATCAGCCTCTGATAAGGAGTGATAGAGCTTTGCATTGAAGTAGTTGCAGGGAGCAAAGCAAAAGGAAATTCTGATTCATTGAAGATCACATCACGTGAAACTGTGATTTTCTTTGTCTCAAGATTGTAAAATTGCCATCCTTTTTTACCGAAATGATACCCAATAAAAACGCATTTGGTACTCCGAGGAGCAAATTTGTCACCTCGATGATGTTGATTGTGTTGTATCACAAGCAACCAAAGAGACGAAGGTGTAGCAGAGGTGGTGGCCGATCGTAAAGCATCTCAAAAGGTGTTTTGCCTAAGAGAGCAGAAGCTGGAGTTTAATTTATTAGATAAGTAGCAGCTAGTACACATTGTCCCCAAAATTATATCAGAAGGGAAGATTGAAACCGCAAAGCACAAGCGACAATAAGAATGTGTCGATGCTTTCGTTCGGCTCGACCATTCTGTTGCGGTGTACCAACGCAAGAAGTCTCATAAATGATCCCGTTGTCACGAAAATAAGTAGAAAGATATATGAATTCGGATCCATTATCGCTTCGAATCCTCTTAACTTGTTTAGCAAATTGTCATTCAACCATAACAATGAAACTTTTCAAGGTCGCTGGTGCCTCTTTCTTGGTCGGTAACAAGTAGATCCGTAAAGAGCGTGAAAAATCATAGAGTATTGTGACAAAATAGGTGGAACCACAAAGAGCGGGCGTTATGTACGGTCTTCACAAATCACAATGCACAAGTTCAAAAAAAATTACAGGTTGTATTCAAACTTCTTGGAAAAGAATCTCGAGAGTGCTTAGCTCTTATACAAACATCGCAATCACGACTATTAAAATGAGTTTTATTGCTGAAATCAAAAATTGATAAAGATTCTAAAACTTTAGGAGTAGGATTCCCGAGCCGCTTATGCCACAATTCAGCCTCGGAATCCGTTGCCATGTGCATAGCGTCCACAACATCAATATTCCTAAAGGAGTACAAGACAAGCCGCTGTTCAGCCGCCCCAATCAGCATCCTAGTAATGCGGTCCTGAAGAATGCATAAGGCATCAGTAATCTTAAAAACACAAGCTCGATCTCGAGCTAACTGAGAAACTGAAATTAAATGACAGCGGAGTCCATCAATATAATAAAAATTTTGCAATGTCAAGTGTGATCCTAATCGAACTGTACCAGACTGTGTAGATATATTATGTTGTCCATTTGGTAATCGAATCATTATAGGAGACATTTGACACAAGTTCTCAATTGGCAAAGTCGAACCAGTCATATGGTTCGTTGCGCTGGTATCAAAAATCTAGGAGGTTGAGAGTATCTTGCATGAGAGTATGTTTGAAGACCCTCCATCACGTTCATTGAGTAAAGAAACTAAGGTCTGCCATTGTTTATCGTTTAGGCCCGTGAGTCCCATGCGATCTGTTGTGGTAAGGTGAGATGAAGCAGGCGCAATGGATTGAACAGCATGAGCATGGACGAGTTCAGCACCATGACCTCTGCCTTGAATGGACGAACCTGATTTGTTACGTGATCGGTCTACCCACCACTCCAGATAGCCAATCTTCCGAAAGCAATTTTCAGAGAGATATTCAGACTTCCTGCAGCTATTACACACCGTTTTAGTGCGTGAATCAGGGACATGTCAAGATTTAGAGACTGATCTTACGGCGAAGCTCATCTCTTCAATTATGTTTGCAAGTAACTGACTCGATTTCTTTGATTCTTTATCTTGGGTAAGAACGTTATATGCATCATCTAAAGTAAGAAGAGGATCCCGAGATAACAAATTGGATTTAACATACCCGTACAATGTCTCATCTAGTCTCATGAGAAATTGGTGCAACTTATCTTCTTCCCTTTCCTTTTGAATCTCTTCAATTGTTTTAGCTTTCTGAAAATCTGATAAGCTAGTCCATAATTGATTCAATTTGCCATAGTATCCCTCAATCGTAAGCCTTTTTTGGCGACAGTTAGCAAGCTCCATCTTTAGACGTTGAACGTGCTGACCATTACGAACCGAAAACCGTTTCTATATATGTTTCCAGAGGTCCTGATATTACTCGGTTTTAATGCATAATAGTGGGCATTTATGTTTGCTATTCTACATTATTCTGAGTGCTTTCATTGCATATTTGGTAGAATTTCAGGATTCTAGGTGTTCGGGTTGAGTCGGAGCAAAACAATGCATTTCAAGAGATTTCAAAATTTTTCATAAGATTTCAGAGATTAAAGAAGAAGTGCACGATCGGGCATGTATGATGCCCGATCGAGTAGAAGTTCCCGGAAAATTACAAAGTTAAAGATCGATCGAACAAAGAAGTTAGAGTCGTGCAACAATGTGAATTGCCCGATTGGGCAACACTATGCTCGATCGGGCACATCTCCCGAAGAAGAATTGAAGTTTTCAGAATTTTGTAATCAAGTACTCAAACCTATCCAAATTTTCCATATTTATTATTTTACTTTTTAACCTATAAATATATTGTGTTTTAGGCCTTTAGAACTAAGTTTTATTTGATTAGAGATTTTACTGAGGGAGAGGAGATTCAAAACTCTGTATTTGGGAGAAGATTTCTGAACCTTATTTTAATATCTATTATTATTTTGCAACTATGTGTACTTCAATGATATTGAATTGTGATTGCATATCAATGTCTGAGTAGTTCCATAGTTAGGTTTAGGGTTTCCCAGGGAAATCAAGGTTTAATTGTTAGATTTGTCATAAGGGGATAATAATTGTTAGGTTCTTAGTCTAGATTTGTTAGTAATGCGTGAATTAGATTGACCATCTAGTTTATTAATATTAGACTAATAAACGCAAATAGATTTGGTTTAGAAGTTGGATCTAGTCTAGATGAATGAGTGATTTTGCTTGCGAGAATATTGTCTTGATTGCTTATGAACAATTGAATCTGATCTGTAATGCATATTCTGTTATTTAAAAGACGGCGAGAGTTTGTTTCTGATAATTTGAGCATAGGGTTTAGTACTCCGAGAGGAGATTATTCCATATATGTCTTTCATGTTGAGAACTATTTTCAAAGAAAATTCCTGCATGATAAATTGACTTTCAATCCTGATTACCTGTGGTTTCCCTGATGCCTGGCGCTTTTATTTTATAAGTTTAAAGTGTTTTAATTTACCATTTTGATCACAATCAACCTTATTATTCATGTTTTAGCTTAATTTGAATTGAAACTGATTCGTGTACTATTATGATCTCTGTAGATTCGATACCTATCTATGCTACATTGAAATGTTCTCTGCAGTAATAGTTTATGATTAAATTCTAGACCTATCAAAATTTTGGCGCTGTTTCCGGGGACCAATAGTGACTTTTTAATTTTCTTATTAGAATTTAAGTCTAAAGTTTTATTTTTCGGTACTCATCTCGTTCTTTTTTGCTTGTTGGTGTTTTACAGGTGTATGATCAGAAGATCTGAAAAATCTTTTGGATTGCTAAGCCTCAGTTACTCGGAACTTGCTATAATAGAACGCTCAAACCGGAAAGCTAAGAAAGACGCAAGCTCATCCAATTCAATGGCTGAGAACGTTGATCAAATCATTCCGGGCGGACCCCAAGGTCAAATCGATCCACCTGTTATTAGACTTAATCAACTAATCAACCAAGCACAAGGTGGTGCTAATGGCAATCAAGTGCCACCAAGCCAACAAAGAGCAAATAACAACCAAGCTCCAGCGGAAAATCCCAATCTTCAGAACATAGATGCAAGAAACTTTGTCTTGTATGGAGATCCGGAGAGAGTTCATATGCTCAATGCTCATAACGCACCTCTAGTCGGTTCTTACAATAATCCTCAAGCATACGATGCTAACAGGAATCCCATCCAGCCCCCTCAACCTCATCGAAGGGAATACCAATTCCCTTCCAGCTTGTTCAGATGATCCGTAACCACCAATTCAGTGGTCTACCAAGTGAGTAACCAATGGATCATATTGACGTTTTTGAGGATATCTGCAGCACCATTAAAGTCAACGGAGTGACAAGCGATTTCATGCACTGCAGTTTGTTCTGTCACTCTTTAGCTGAAAGAGCACTTTGCTGGTTGAAATCTCTGCATGCGGGATCCATAGTAACCTGGGATGATTGCAAAGCCAGGTTCATAAATCAATTCTTTACCACCACCAAAACTAATACTTTGAGGAACAAGATCTCTGCCTTTGCACAAACTTCTGTGGAATCATTATATGAATCTTGGGAATGATTCAAAGATCTGCTTCGCGACTGTCCACACCACGGTTTCTCATATGTAAATCTCCTCAATACCTTTTATAGAGGAATTGAACATAAGTATCAGTTGTCCTTAGATACAACAAGCGACGGAGATTTTATGCAGAAACCAGTTCCTGGTGCTTTTCGTTTGATAGAGAACTTAGCTGCTAGCAATAGTAATCATTACCCTGAGTTCGATCGCAGAACAAAAGTTCCTGTATTGGCTGCTAACTCAGAACTCTCAGAGCTTAAAGGAGAATTCTCAGAGATGAAAGGACTAATCACTCAGTTTCTAAAAGGTCAAAATCAGAAACAAGTTAGTGTTGTAGAAGATTCTGAAGTTGATGGCTTTGCAGCTCAAGAGCATAATACTGATGGAGTTGAGAAAGAAGTGAGTTACATCAATGCTCAAGGTCAAATGGTGTACAATCAATTATATAATCAAGGCTTTAACAAGATTCATCACAACTTATCTTAGAGAAATACCAATGTTGAGAACCCCCAAGATCAACATTATCCACAGCAACATAAACCATTTGCGCAGAATTCTAATTCAGGCGGTTTTCAGCAAACCTCCCAGCCTGTATTTCAACAAGCTTAACTTCAACCAAGTAATTCAGTCGAGATGATGTTTAAACAACTGATGGAAGGAAAACAACAGTTCCAAACCTTGATCTAAGGGGAAGTTAAACAGTTGAATCAAAATTTTGAGGCACTATCGACTCATGTGAATCATTTAGATGTGCAAGTTGCTCAGACTTCTGAAGCTGTGAAAAGACAAGCTGGTGTTTTTCCTGGGAAACCTAAGGAGAATCCAAAAGGGTATTACAAGAATTTGGTTGGTAATTTAGAAGGACAAGCTGGCATTTTGGAAGAAGATGCAGATTTTTAAAATTTAGAAAAAGATGTAGGAGCATCTGCTCGATCGGGAAAATTTTTTCCAGCATAACATATCGATTGAGCACTGCCAGCCCGATCGTGCAAACGAATCCAAACCTTCTAGGGATATTTGATCGATCGGGCAGTTTTATCGGACTAAAAGCAGGGGATTTTTCCCGATCGGGCATCACTTGCCCGATCGAGCATACCCTCCTGGAACCAAATTTTTTTTTGAAATCACCTATAAGCCAATAATTCCTTATCCGGTGTAACCTACAAGGCCTATATTAGAGTTTATAGTTGATGGGATGATTGGGAAGCCGCCAAATCCACTTCAGAAGCTTCATAAGATACAAGACCCATGGAAATTTTTAGTTCCTTGTTCGATAAATATAGTAGAATTCACATATTCTCTATGTGATATTGGAGTTAATGTGAGCGTCATTTCCATGACTGTTGCAGAACCATTGGAGCTTTCAGGTATCAAACCATCTCACATGAATTTCACACTTGCTAATGATTCTACTGTCTTTTCAGTGGTTTTGTCTCGGATCTATTGGTACAAGTTGGAAATTGCTTAGTTCCGGTTGATTTCCACATCCTAGAGATGAATGAGCATCCACATGAGCCATTGATTCTTGGGAGACCCTTTCTTGCAGCCGTAGGGGCAATTGTTGATTTACCCAATCAACGAATATCTCTGAAAAATATCAAGAAACGAGTTTTCTATCCAGCGATTCCTTCCAAAGGGATCTTTAGTCTAACTGTGGTGAAAGAGGTAGAGATGAAGAATGAAGTTCATATTGAACCAGATCCTAAGTGTTTAGTTGTTGAAGTCTTACACATAGCCTCCAAACTCAACAAAGAGTGGGAATCCCAAGGTTAAGGAGAAGGTGAAAGTGAAACCAAAGCAGATTAAGAAGGAATCTCAAGTAACTTTGATCCCGCAAGAAATATTTGGAGATACCAGAGTATAAGGTGAAAAACAAAGGGTTCTCAAAGCCTTTCTCAAAGTTTAGAGTTTTACTCACCCTGGAGTTCAAGGCAAAAGGGATTGATGTTCCAAAAGATGTGATGGGTAAGGTTATGAAGCTGAAGATGTCTGGAATCGGAGCTTGTTATGGAACATCTCTGGATGTTGATTCCATTCCTACTTAGAGGTAAGTACCGTCAAGCTAAATGACGTTAACCAAAGCGCTGAGTTGGAGGCAACCCACTATATCTAGAGTCTAGTTTAGTTTTTTTTTTTCAATTTTTGAGTCAGTCCTAACTTACTTATTTTTAGTTTTGAGTTTTAAAGTGTTTCAAGTTATTACTGGTGAATATTCTTCAAGACATTCCGGGTTATCTCTTATATAAACTCATTACTCATCTTTTTCACTTGAATTGTTGTCTTTTAGGATGGTTTCTTTCTTGATTCTTGCTAATTCTGATTTGTATTGCTTAGATCATTGCTCACCATTCACCATTATTCTTGTGTTTTAACTTGAGTTGATTTTAGATTCATGATTGATTGGNATTATAATTAGTACTGCTTGATCATTTCTCTTTACTTACCAATTGATTTTGTGATACTGGAATGATTGCTGTTAACTATTCTAAATGATGCCTCTATTATATTATTCTTGCTAATTTTTGATTAGTATTGCTCGATCATAATGCCTTAATGGTTTCTCTACAATTGATTCTTGTTAGTTATTAAAGCTATCATTGCTCAAATCGTTGTTCAACCATTACTTACACTTCTCATGAGTTTTGTTTTTTTTGCAGGCATGGAGAATGAGGCATAGGAGTTCAGAACAGATTTGGGAGCACTTCACCTTTCTTAAACCTTTTTCCCTTGAACTCTCATATAGTATTATCTATTTTCAGCCATTATAGATTTTTCTATTGATCCTGGTTACTTTTATGCCTTCTTTTGGATTTATTTTCACACCGGGACGGTGTGAAGTAAGTCTGGGG
>OVBE01013946.1:0-12358 GCA_900406425.1 Iberis pinnata | reverse complement strand
ACTACAACGATATGATAGTGTAATAGGAATTGATAACCCGAAAAACCACTACTATCATTGGTGCCATTATCCATCATGATTTTGTACGGGATGCCGTGCCGACAAATTATGTTTTTCCATATGAAGTCTTGTACTTGCAACACTCATATAAAACATAGGTCGTTAATGACCCTGTGCATATAAATCATTATGCCGAACTGAGAGTCTGTGGTGTTTGGAAACAAAACCTGTTTTGCTTTGACCGCTGTGTACGATTCTTCTTCAACCCATTTGGTAAAGTAGTCGGTCATTACTAGCATGAATTTATGCTTGTTCGTTGCGACTGGAAAAGGTCATACTATGTTCATTCCCCATTTTATGAATGGATAGGGGTTTGCTGAAGCGTTTAGCGGTTCAGTGGGTTCATGATTAGTTGGTCCATGTCGCTGACACATCTTGCATCGCTTGGCAAACTCCTGGCTGTCATGCAGCATCATCAGCCTATAGTGTCCATGCTTCTTTATGCGTAAAGCCATATAGCGCCCGCTAGAATGACTTCCGCCGGCTCCTTCATGGAGTTTGGCAAGAAGTCGCTGCATATCGCCTCCGTTGATGCACCATAGTAGGATTCCGGAGGCGGGTCGTTTGTAGAGTTGTTCTTCAACGATGGTGTATCTCGCTGCTTTGACTCGAAGTCGCCATACTGCCCATTTGTCTTCGGGTTGTTTTCCTGCAAGAATGTAGTCTTTTATTTCGGTGCGCCAGTCAGGTTTGCCTGGCTGGTCTTGTTTGCGTTCAAAGGACTAGCTCGTCGATGGCGTTAGCCATCATGGTGGTGATGCTTGGTGAAGTTATGTACTCCATAGGAATAGTTCGCTTCAATTCAAGCTTGTTAGTTGAAGCCATGTTGGCTAGTGTGTCGGCGAACTGGTTTTCGGTCCTAGGAATTTTGGTGAGCTCAAAACTTTTGAACTCCCTTGCCTTCTCTTGAACCATTTGGTGGTATTGCAGCATCCGGTTGTTCTTTGCGGCATATTCTCTGCTTAATTAGCTGGCGACAAGTTGGGAATCGGAGAAGGCATGTATGTCGAAGCGCCGAGGTTCTTGGCCAGTCGTAGCCCTGCTAAGAACGCTTTGTACTCTGCCTCGTTGTTGGATGCTTCAAATTTTAACCTGAAAGCTTGTTCAAGTACTTCTCCAGTGGGTGATTCGAGTCGGACACCTGCACTTGACCCTTGCTTCCTTCGTGATCCGTCGACATAGAGGTTCCATACGTCTAGTGGTGGTGTGATATGTGCTTCGGAAGTTATTTCGGCTATAAAATTTGCAAGAACCTGGGACTTTGAACATGTTCGATTTCGATACTCCACGTCATATTCGCTAAGCTCGATTGCCCATTTGGTCAATATTTCGGACTTGTTTGGGCTATGGAGGATAGTGTGTAATGGCTGCTTACTGAGCACGACGATGGTATGTGACTGGAAGTAAGGTCGTAGTTTCCAAGATGCGGATATTAGTGTTAATGTTATCTTTTTGAGCGACTTCCTGACGTAAAAGATCGGTTTCTGCGCTCTTTGGTTTTCCTTCACGAGGACACCACTGACAGCTACCTCGGAGACTGCGACGTATAGGTAGGGGATCTCGACGTCCTCTGGTTTGGCGAGTACAGGGGGTGTATTTAGGTATGATTTCAGCTCATAGAATGCGATCTGGCACTTTTGATCCAACTCAAAACACTTATTTCCTTTGAGGATTCGGTAGAAGGGTAAGCTCTTATCGGTGGATCGGGAGATGAATCTGTTCAGCGTGGCAATGCGGCTTGTGACTTTCTGTACTTCCTTTTTGGTCTGTGGTGCTGGCAAGTTAAAGATGGCTCCGATTTGCTTGGGGTTTGCTTCGATCCCTCTTTTAGTTACGATGTACCCTAAGAATTCACCATATGTGAATTCGAAGGTACACTTGGCCGGGTTGAGTTTCATTCCGTAGAGGTTGAGTGTTTTGAATCACTTCTCTAGGTGTTGGATGTGATCATTGGCCTCGACAGATTTAACCAGCATATCGTCAATGTAAACTTCCATAGACATGCCGATCTCACTGACGAAGTTTTTGTTCACTAGGCGTTGGTAGGTTTCCCCTACGTTTTTAATTCCGAAAGGCATTACCTTGTAACAGTAGATCCCCTTGTCTGTACTAAAGGCGGTTATTTCCCGATCTGCGTGATGCATCATGATCTGGTTATACCCTGAAAAGGCATCCTTAAAAGACAAGAATTTGTTGCATGCCATGGCTTCCACCAGTCTGTCTATGTGAGGTAAGGGGAAACTGTCTTTGGGACACACCTTATTGAGGTTGGTGAAATCGACGCATATGCGCCACTCTTCTTTTTAACGACGACCAGGTTGGCTAGCCACTCTGGATACTTCACCTTGGTGATTGAACCGGCTTTCAAGAGCTTTTCTACCTCGTCATTGACTGCTTGAGAACGTTTAGTTCCTAGCTTGCGGCGTTTTTGTTTTATTGGTTTGTAGCTCGGGTCTACATTTAGCTCATGGCAGGTGATTGATGGGTCGATTCCCCTTATATTGTCCATGGTCCAGGCGAAGGTACTGACGTTCTTCTTTAGTAGTTTGATTATTTTGGCCTTGATGGCTTCATCCAACTTTTTCCTGATTCCTGTAGTTCGGCCTGGATGTTCGGCGTGAATACTGACTTGCTCGACTTTGTCGAGTTCTGGTGTGGATTTATAGGTCGGCAGTGGGCTCGTGGTTTTATTTGATACCTGCAAGGTTCGTGTACGATGTTCCGTCAGGAAGCAAGTCCGGGTTACACGTTGATTTCCTCTGACAGTCCATGTTCCCCTATCCGTTGGGAATTTGATGCATTGGTGGTAGGTCGACACCGTTGCTTTCATAGAGTAAAGCCATGGTGTACCTAAGATTACACTGAACGCCGAGTCCTGTTCCATGAAAACAAATTTGACTTTCTGGGTCGATCCTCTAGCCTCAATAGGCAACTTGATAGTTCCGGCGGAAGAAACTGCTTCGGCACTGAAACCTGTGAGTGTCTTGCTGCCGTCCTTGATCAGGTCGACACTGATTCCCATGTTCTCAACTGTTCTTTTGAAAATGATATCCACTAAGCTACTTGTATTAATAAGTATTTGAGCTACTTCCGAGTTCGCAATGACCAGCTCGATAACTATAAAGTCGTTGTGAGGTTGACTTAGTCTCTTTAGGTCGACGTCCCTAAATTCAAGCGGATGGGAGGTCGGCGTGATGTCAGTCGGCTCTTTTTGTGCAGTGGTGGCTCATCGTTCAGAGTTTCAGATAGATCTTACAGAGTCGTTGCAGGAACTTAAGCCACCCATGATCACGTTGACTCATCTTCTCGGTAGCGATCCCTCTGTAGCTCGGTCATCGAGACTACGATCTCGTGTTCGAGTTGGAGGTGCCATGTCGTCGCTAGTATGCAAACTTTTTTTCCCGAGTTGTATTGACTTGACGAGCCTTATCTTTTGTGGTTGAGTTATGCCACGAGTTTCCACCTCGTCGTCGATCATTGTACCTGCTTCTGTTAGTGTTAATCTCGTCGTCCTGGAATTTCTTTAATAAGAGAGCCTGTAAGTGGCGGCAGTCCGCGGTTTTGTGCCCGGTTCGTTTGTGGAAGTTTCAGTATGCTTCTGGATCATCGTCTGAAGGAGGGGGCTGATCTGCAGTTTTCACACTTTATATGATTGCATAGCTCGCGCGTCCCCGCCTATCTCTTGAATAATGATGCCTAGGCTCCTGAGGGATTTGATCTCTCTCTCGGCTAGGTTTCGCAACATGGTGTTTTTGGACATCGCGTCGTGTTCTTCCTCTATTTCGATGAATTTGTTAGCTCGGTGGAATGCGTCTTCTAGCGTTTGCGGAGGGTTGATGAGTAACTCATCCTTGCTGGGACAGTGTCCACATGTCGGTTGTTGAAGCTTTCTTTGCGATGTACATCGAGTAGTGTTTGATGAATACGGTTGAAAGTTGCTGAAAATTGATGATAGTACTAGGTTCCAAACGGGAGAACCAGTCCAGTGCCAAACTTGACAAGTTTTCAACAAAACGTTGGCACAAACCTGCATCTTGTTTTTCGGCTGAAAACTGAGCTCGCGCCATAGAGATTATAAAGGTTGTTAGGTATTAAGCTAGATCACTCCTGCCGTCGTATTATGTAAACTTAATTTTAGCAGAGTGACGAACTGAGACGTCAGTAACTCTCTTGGAAAATGGGGTTCTTTGCGTTTCTTCAATGGCGCTAAGGATGTCGGGGCCGAGCTACTGGCCTGGTGGACATGTGAGCTCATAATTTTCAGCTATTTGTGGATATTCTGCATCTCGGTCTCTTCGGTTGTGCTTCTGAATCTGGTCACATTTGTGTAATCCGGCCGACCTTGGTGCCCATCTGCTGTCTCAGGTGTTTGATGAGATTCTTCGAATAGATCTCAGTTTACTGTATGTGCATCTCTTTCCGTGGTGGACGCGGTGATGCCATCCAGCTGCGCCCTCAAGTTCTGGGATTCTGCTCTGAGCTTATCGGTTTCCGCCTTCAGCTCTTTTATCTGGTTTAATATATCTTGCATGGTGATTTCTGGGACCTCGTCTTCATGGTCAGATCCCGTTATCTCGACTTGATCGTCTCTGTTTACTGCATGGATGGTAGATCCATCTAGTTCTTTTTCGGTTGATCCCGTGGTCATTGCTTTGGTCGATTATTCCTGCAAAAAGAGATTACAAGATCGTCTAGCTTAGGACTCCACACAGTCGGCGCCAAATGTTGAATCAAGACTTAACAATTAGGTTTAGGTCTTTGATCTTGTGGGTAAAAACTAGAGTATCTTAAGAGGAATTTTTATATATCTTTCAGAATAATTACATGGGTATTTATAGTAGAAATACATGCTTAAAACCCTAATTACATGAATTAACCTAATGGGCCACGAGCTGGATGGCCCAGCTCGTCAGATCGGCCCATCTAGGTTATGCCCTTCTAAGTCCCATTTATCCTCTTCAGGTCGGTGTCCATTTGGGCCTTAAGTCAAAATGGGCTTTTTGGACAGGTGTTATACCTGGTATCAACAATTATCTTAGTCCTAATAATGTGATATTTCAGGATATTGAGTCAAGGAAGTTCTTTGGTAAGGGAGAAACCAAGGAAGGCCTCTATGTGATAGAAGACACTCATCTTAACTCTCATTTACATTTTGCCTCTTCTAGTTTCAATTTTATTCATGTTAACACTAGTAATGTTATTTGACATGCTAGACTAGGGCATCCCCATTTTAGATCCTTAAAACTCTTATTACCTAATGTATATTTTGAATACATTGAATGTGGAGCTTGTATCCTAGGAAAACATTGTATATCAGTGTTTTCCAAGTCTACAACTATATATGAAAATTTATTTGATCTTATTCATTTTGATGTATGGACATCCTCTTGTGCATCTAGAGAGCATCAAAAATATTTTTTTACTTTTATAGATGAAAAATCAAAGTACAATTAGCTAACATTACTTTCATCAAATGATAGAGTTTTAGAAATTACTTCCATCAAAAGATAGAGTTTTATAAGTTTTCTCAAAATTTAACCACTTTAATGCCAACATTAAAATTTTTAGATATGACAATGGTGGAGGGTATACATGTCATGCTTTTAAAGATTATCTAGCCAAACATGGGATCTTTCACCAAACAAGTTGTACTTATACTCCACAAAAAAATAGAGTGACTGAACGAAAGAATAAATATCTAATGGAGGTTGCAAGATCCATGATGGTTCATGCCAATGTACCAAAGAAGTTTTGGGAAGATGTTGTAGTTTCAACTTGTTATCTTATCAGTCATATTCCAACCAAGATTTTGAATGATGTATCCTCATTTGAGGTATAGAACAAGGTGAAACCTCCTCTGAACCATTTACGTGTATTTGGATGTGTTTGCTTTGTTTCTTATACCACGTGAACAAAGGAACAAATTGGAAGCTAAAGCATCAAAGGGATGTTCATTGGGTATTCAATCACTCAAAGGGGCTATAAGTGCTACATTCGTGAAACTAGAAAGCTCTTAATCTATAGGGATGTAAAGTTCATTGAAAATAAAGGGTATTATGAAGAAAAAAATTGGGAAACATTGAAATACTTGCTCAACACTCGAACAGATAGGGCTGAAAATTTAAGAAGACTTCTAGAACATCTTGGCCTTAATCAACAGTCCAAGACTAACCCAGAAAGCTCCAATGTAACTGTAGCACCTCATGAGAGTTCTAACACTCAAGAAGAAGAGAATATCCACCTTGATCCTGAGGGGGACACATACAATAATGGAAACAATGAGGAGAATACACAAAGGACATATTTGAATTCAACAGATTTGAATGAAACTCAAGAAGAAATGAATGAACTTCCGGATGAAACAGTTCATGATCAAGAGGATATTCAAGCACCAACACCTCTTATTATTTAAAGAAGCACAAGAATTAGACAACCTCCATCAAATTAGATTAACACAAGGGTCTACTACAATAACAAGGCAGTAGCTCACCCAATTCAAAAAATATGTTTTTTATCTCAATTTCCTATAGAACATCAAGTTTTTGTGGGAAAATTGGATCATCAACTAGTACCAAGATCTTATGGAGAATCTATTGAGCATTAAGAATGGAAAGAAGAAATTGATAATGAGCTAAAGGCTATAGACACAAATCATACATGGTATGAAGATGATCTACCAAGAGGGAAAAGGGCAGTCAGCTCTAAGTGGGTATTCACAATAAAATACAAGAATAATGGAGATGTGGAAAGATATAAAGCAAGGCTAGTTGCAAGAGGGTTCACCCAAACTTATGGAGAAGATTACTTGGATACTTTTGTACCAGTAGCTAAGCTTCACATGGTAAGGGTTATCCTTTCACTTGCAACTAATCTTGAATGGGATTTGTGGCAGATGGATGTATTTCTTCAAAGGGAATTAGAGGAAGAAGTGTACATACATCCATCTATTGGTTTTGAGAGTTCAATAAAACAAGTAAAGGTGTTGAGGCTTAAGAAAGTTATTTATGGACTCAAACAATCCCCAAGAGCTTGGTATCACAAATTGAGTTCAACTTTGATGATAATACGATTTATAATATCAAAAGGTGATCATACTCTTTTCACACTCCAAAGCCAAGAAGGTATCATTGTCATTCTTATATATGTAGATGATATCATCATATTTGGTAGTGATAAGACTAGAATTCAAGTTACAAAGCTATTCCTCAAATCTATTTTTTTATATCAAAGATCTAGGTGAACTAAAGTATTTTCTTGGGATAGAGGTTTGTAGATCCAAAGATGGATTGTTCCTATCACAAAGAAAGTACACTCTTGATTTGTTAAGTGAAATAGGAAAGTTAAGTGCAAAACCAGCCAAGACACCACTTTAGGAAGGTTATAAAGTCATTAAGGGGAAGACTGAAGACACACCCTTTGAAGATCTACACCACTACAAAAGGATGGTTGGTAAGCTTATCTACTTAACAATTACTAGACCTGACATTTGTTGTGATGTGAATCAAGTTAGTTAATTTATGCAATCTCCCAAGACGCATCATTGGAACATGGTGGAAAGGGTCTTAAGATACTTAGAGAGAGCTCATGTCCAATGGATATGGATGGGATGCAACAAAAATATTGAAATCATGGGGGATTGTGATGTTGATTGGACATGAGATAGAATAGATAGGAAATCAACTACTGGCTATTGCATATTTATTGGAGGAAATCTAGTAACTTAGAGAAGCAAGAAACAAAAGATTGTCTCATGTTTATATGGCTTAAGGGTCTCTTGAAGGATTTGGGCATTGAAGTGAAGAATCCCATCATAATGCATATGTGATAACCAATTAACAATTCATATAGCATCAAACAATATGTTTCATGAGAGAACAAAGCACATTGAAGTAGATTGTCACAAGGTTAGAAAAATGGTGGAACAAGGTGTGATATTTCCATGTTATACAAGAAGTTCATAATAATTGTCAGATATTCACAAAGGCAACAAGTTTGAAGGTTTGTGAGTTCATTCATGGAGTACTTGGACTCACAAATATGTCTCAATCTTAATCCCCTTTAACTTTGAGGTATATGCTCTTTTTCTCTCAATATGGTTTTGTCCCAAGTGGTTTTTCATATTGAGGCTTTTAATGAGGTAGGTTCTCATTGTTCCAAGCTTATATCATTCATCATGGTTAAGCTTGAGGGGGAGTATTGAGAATAATAAATAAAAATTAAATCTAAATAATGAAGATCAATGTCTCAAGTATGTTCAAGATCAGTTTGGAGTCTGAAGTGAAATAAATAGGTGTTGGATAGTTATGTTACATTGTGCATAATTGGAGAGCTTTATAATGTTTTATAAATGTTAATCAATGTCTGGATAAATAAGAATAAAGTAGACAAGTCATAATATCTTCTAGAAGAAGCAAATGAGCCGTTAGAAAAGATGGGACAAATATATTGGACAAAGCATGGTTGAAGCCCATTAACCATCATATTATAGTGAGTTCTTGTCCACTCTAGGCGTTTCAGTGTGTTGTCTGCTCTATTTCTTTATTTAGGCCTGGTTATTATAAAAGACTCTCTTAGATCATTTCATTTATGTATTTTAATGTTAAAGGCTGTCTATATATCTAGTACGACCACATTTCATTAAGTTAAGAAAATTATTTCTTTTCTCCTTTACTCTCCCAATTTGCAAAACTCTCTCTCTCTCTTGTGTTATTCATTTGCTCTTCATTCTCCGTACAGTTAATGTCCCAATTCTAACATGGTTTTGGGTTTTGCTTTGTGGGATGTCTTTTTCTTCTGGTTGGACCAATTGAGATTCTCAGCGATTTTTGGTCATTTGCTAATTCTTCTCGGGTTAGTGTTTTCCGCTTGACGTTCCATCGCTTCTTGTACCCTACGTTTAAAGATCAGTTTGAGATCTTTCCTATGGTCGACTTCTCTTTTAGGTTTCCAAAGATGTTTGCTAGACGTTCTCGCTAGTTCCAAAGCTTCTGACAAACCAATATCGTTTGAATGTCGGCCTTGTTTTCGGGAAGAGTCGCCTCGTTCGCTCTCCTTTGAGGTAGTATTTGACTCACTATGATAGGATGCACCACCAGTTAGTGATCATTGCTTGGTATTTTTCTCCTGGCTTTAGTCGATCAGAGTTTCAGGTTTCTTCCACGTTAAGTTGCTCATTTGTCCATCGTCATCTTCAGCTTTCAACTATATGTGTTGTCTTTGCTTTCTTAGGCCTTCTTCTCGGATTTATTTTCTTGGCTTAATTTTAATTTCTCTTGTTTGGGTTTTTGTTTGAGGAAGTTTAAGTCCTTTCAATAACTCCCTTAATTCTTTAGGGTGCTGTAATTTTGTTTGATTTGTAATTTGGATATATTTATTAAATTATTTCAGATGACAGAAAAATAAGATACTTTATCATCTGATTCTTCATTTTTTTCTAGTGTTGTAATGATTTACATATAAAATTTTTAACTTAATTAAAATTTTTAAAAAACAAGGTAAATATTTATGGGTCAATTTCATGGAGGTGGACTTTTGAAAAATAATTACACTTTGGTACATTTCTTGCTATTGGTGTACTTTGGTGATGAGAGAGAAATTTTTTTGTCTATTATACCCTTATTTTTTATATATAATTACACTACCATTTTCTCTCTCCTCACATATGTCAGATTTTAACATTTGTTTTTTTTTTCACCTTCAATCTTTAAAACCAATTCATTGATAATATATATATATATATATATATATTAAAAAACTAAAAATTATATCAAATTTTTAACATTTAATACTCTATCAGACCATCTCCAATAATGCTTCATTTTCCACTTTTTGCTTCATTTTGAAGCAAAATTTACTCCAATGGTGCTTCATTTTTTGCTTTAAAATGAAGTTTTTAATCGTAAATTGGTTCTTTACTTTAAATTTATTTTTATTCATTCTTAAACAAAATATTTATAGTGATATTACCCAATTTTATCTTATAAAGTTATCTACTTACTTTTAAACATTAAAATATAATAAAAATACCTATTAAATAGAAAATAAAAATAAAAATTATAAATACATAACAAAAGTAAAATTAAAAATACATCATTAATATAAAACTAAACAAAAATAAACATAATACATCATAAATTAACAATTAGAAATCCGGTAATATAATGCAAAAGTCATTCTAAAATTATTTCTAAAATTCTCATATTTTAATCTATTATGACATGATTTGATAATACATACTTACAAACACAAGTTACGGCTGACTTATAAACATAAGTTATAACTGACTTACAAACACAAGTTACGGCTGACTTACAAACACAAGTTACGACTGAATTACAAACATCTGATTTACAAACACAAGTTACGGCTGACTTATATGATGTTCTTACAGCTGAGTTATTTTTAATCAGTTGTAAGTAGCTAGATAAATAGTAAGGTCAACCTTATTAAGACTAACTTATTAGCCAAAGATTAATTACTAGAATAACATTCATTTGACAACTAGTTAATAATTTCTTTTTGTCCAAATCAAATGAAACAAATCTCTATTTATAGAGTTTTTTTTTTGAATTTTGATATAAAATGTATAGATAAAAAAGTTATTTATTACATAATAATTGAGTTTTAATATATAGGAGAAAAAGTCTATAAAATTTTATCTACCAATCAAATGCTAACATGTGCTTTAATCTTATTTCAATGTTAATGTATAAATTTTGTTCAATCATGATTTTCTTGAATTATTGTCAAATAAAAAAAATTGGATAAACTTAGTAAATAAACAAAAACTAAAAGGTATAAATAACAATTAGTAATAAATATAATATAATATTTTGATTATATTAGAAAAAAATGAAGCAAACTATTGGAGAACATTGGAGAAAATGTTGCTTCATTTTGAAGAAAGTGCATTTTTGAAGCAAAAAAATGAAGCTAACCATTGGAGATGCCTTAAGTAGACATTTGTTTTGTTTAATTTGGACACATGAAAAAAAAAGATTCACGACGTCTGTGAACAAGACACTTTGTGTACATGACGCTAGTTATTCGGTGTACACAATGATTATTGAGTCTGTGTACAATGTCGTGTATCATTCAACATGTGTATAACGTTATGTACACGATCCTTGTGCGTATAACTTCGCGTATCATCCAACATGTGTATAGCATTACGTACACAATGTTCTGTACACACGCATCATGTACACATCATTTGTGTACGTGATGCTATATACATGTCGCATGATACACGATGTTGTACATAGACTGCATTATCATTGTGTACATCTAATAATTATACGTCATTGTACACGACATTGTACATAGACTGCATTATCATTGTGTACATCTAATAATTAACATGATGTACACAAGCATCGTGTACACATCATTGTGTACGTGACGCTATATACATGTTTCATGATACACGATGTGGTACATAGACTGTATCATCATTATGTACATCTAATAATTATACGTCATTGTACACGACATTGTACATAGACTGCATTATCATTGTGTATTTGTGTATATCTAATAATTAGCATGATGTACACAAACATCGTGTATGCATCACTGTGTATGTGACGCTATACACATTGCATGATACACGATGTTATACATAAACTGCATCATCATTGTGTACGACTACATTATCATTGTGTACATCTAATAATTAGCATGATGTACACAAGCATTATGTACGCATCATTGTGTACGTGACGCTTTATACATGTTGCATGATACACGACATTGTACATAGACTGCATCATCATTGTGTACATCTAATAATTTTACGTCATTATACACTACATTGTACATAGACTGCATTATCATTGTGTACATCTAATAATTAGCTTGATGTACACAAACATCATTATGTATGTGACGTTATACACATTTTTCATGATACACGATGTTGTACATATACTGCATCATCGTTGTGTACCTCTAATAATTAACATGGTGTACAAAAAACAGTGTGTACAGAATATTGTGTACGTAACACCGTACACATGTTGCATGATATGTAAGGTTGTACGCACAAGTATCGTGTACATGACATTGTACACATGATGAATGATACACGACATTGTACACAGACTGAATAATCACTATGTGCTCCGAATAATTAGCGTCACGTACACAATGTGTTGTGTACACAAAGCATCGTATACACATACATCATGAAATTATTATTTTGTGTCTAAATAAAAAAATAAATGTCTGTTTATAGAGTACAAAAAATATAAATTTTTGTATAATTTTTATTTTTTTAAATATATATATATATATATAT
>OVBE01013943.1:0-12359 GCA_900406425.1 Iberis pinnata | reverse complement strand
ACTAAAAAGTGACAAGAAATGATATGTACAATTCATGAAATTCAAGTGTTATCAGACCTCTGCTTCTCAGGTTCATACACCTGAAGAGCACAAACAAAAGAAAGGCAAAAGGTTAGTAAAGTAAAAGAAAAGGAGTTTAGTCGCAAACAAATTCAGAGAACTAGTGGTTAAAACAATCCCAAAAACGGCAACGACGCCAATTTGATAAATAAGATTTTTCACTTTGTTAAGCAAATACTCAAGTTCATTGATCAATCATTGTAGAACTTAAGGAATCGACCAATTTCAGGTAGAGGTTAACAGACTAATCCTATTAGAATTTCATTTAGTCTAAACCAAATATAATTAGGTAAGGTTAATCATCTCAAATTGTCAAAAAGTCAACCAAAAGTCAAAATTTCAAAAGTCAACTACAATAAAGAAAAGTCAACTGAAAATTAAGTTTGAAATCAAATATAAAAGGCTAAGCAAATGGTTTAGGTACTTGATTCAGGAGATCAAATGAATTCATGTGGTGTTCAATCCTAACTATAAGCTAATCATTGGCACAAATTCCAAAACCTAGACGAATCCACTTTCATGACACTAATCATTTTCCTAATTATGCAATTTAAACAATCTCTTGAAAAACTACACAATTGAGAAACATTAAGATCTAACTTGTCTTAACCACTAAACTAACTAACACAAATGTCTTTGGTTAGGCCTCATTTAGCTTATAGAGATTGGTTCCGACATTTTGTCGAACACCTTTCGGGCGCAAAGCTCCTAATTTCTAGAAGTGAGAGATCAATTCAATCCTAGCATTAATGTCATCATCTATAAGAGGATTTATGAATTACAAGACCTAAACACCACAATCCTTCATCTAATCCCCCAAATCTACCCAACCATTCACTTAAGGATTACTACTCACTAATTATAGAAGAACCACAAAATCTTATGAAAGATGTGTGATTAAACATGGTTAGAAGAAGAATTGGAAAGGAAAATAACAATCAAAATAAGAATCAAACTCAAAATAGCAATAAAAGATCAAAGGATTACAAAGAATTTCAAGAAAAATAAAGCTTAGTCCCCTTAAAATTAGGGTAAAAGCTTTTATAGTGGTCATAATATCCTTTGGGTTAACCCAAAACTTTTGGGTTAACCCATCAAAACATGGGTAGAAAAAAATTGAAAATGGGAAAATGTTGACTTCTGCTGACCATACCGGTTTGGATAAACCGGTATGCTCCCTCGATACTTCTTGTCTCTGACCATAGCGGTTTGAAATGCCCGCTATGGTAGACCGCTACCGGCTCCTGTAAAATGCTCATCCTCACAACGGTTTACCTTCACCGCTACTCTTGCCCGATATGATCATAGCAGTGTGGATAAACCGCTATGATGGCCGATATGCTCTGTTTTTCACCTCTCCTATCATCTTTTGCACTCCTTTTGATCCTTGATTTCAGTTTCTTCAACTCTACCACATGAAACTTTGATATGTAATGCAAATGCAAGCTATACAACCTATATGTAAGTGATTTGACTTATAATGCATACCAAATGGTAAATAAAATGCATCAAAAACACAATATATCAAAATTCATGGGTGTGAATATGAATTTTTCCATTTTATTAAGTTTTTTTTTTTTAATGATTGTGCACCCATTGTAATTTTTGTCTATTATTGCCACTCATTGTTGTGGGAGAGAAAATGTAAATCTATGTGTAGGTGTTATATTATTAATTTTAGAGTGTATGATAAATATCTACATACAATTTCCCTAAATTATTTGTAGGCCTATGTATTTCGCTTTAGCTAGTACTACTAACCTACCTAGTAGCCAGCAGCCACAAAACTGAAATCGAAAACGACAGCGCTTGTACGTCGTGAGGAAGGAAGAATATGTGGAAACAACATGTAGTTTTCAACTAACAACTTAATAATTGGCGAAAACGACACATCTTTTTCATTTCCTTCACAAAACCATTTTCCAACAATATATGCATTATCTATATCTAATCCCGTCGATATATTTATATAAACTTTTAATTTGATCAAATCATAACAAAAACTTTAATATTCACGTTATATAAGCCTTTTTTAAAAACCTAATCCTTTATTTTCCTCAATTTTATTGTTTTAATTTACAACTATATTTTTACCTTCTTATTATAATTATATTAATAACTTTCATTTTCAGCGTTTCTTAAAGTTACTTTCAAAATGGGCCATGAAACTTTAGAGCTTAGACATGAAGGCATCTAAGCCAATTATAGCCACCTGTCTTCTCCTTTCACTAAAATAAATTATATGGAAATTCAATAAGCAATATTGTATATTCATATATATATATAATCAATTGTAATTATATATCATCAACGTTGAAATATTGTAACTAAATTGATGAATTTGCTCTTTTTTTAATAGTATTTTAGTTAAACGTTGAGTTCTTTACTTAGTTTTTTTCTTATTTTATTGTTAGTATGCTTTAATTGGGTGGAAAGATTCTGTAGTCTATGTGGCCTGGAATAAAAAGAAGTAATGGAGTTTTGTCACTTTCTAGAGAAATATGTTTTCTATTTGATCAATATAATATTTTGTCATTGGATTGGGTGTTATGGATAAATCTCTTAATCCACTAGCTATATATTGTTTCTCAATAATATGATCCATTCACAAAAAGTAATTTAAAATAAGATCCACCGAAAAAGAGAATATAAAACAACGAGGAATGGATCATCCATTAAAATTCTATGTATTTTTGTTTGGCTAACATTACAAATAAATATTCATAATATGCTATTATCCTAGGATAATTAGTCCATTTGTAAATATCATATTTGTCAAGTGTAAATATATTTTATAAAGTAAACCCCAATCCCACTATCATCAATGCTGAGGTTAAGATTCAGCGTGTCTCAAGATTCATGTCAATCGGTCTCTTGACTCGTAATTCAAACATCCGTATTTTATTTCGGTTTTCGTTTTACTCCTTGTGCTAGCTTTGGTTGTATTGTTGTGTTTTGTTTTTCTATTGGTTTTTCTTTATTTCTCTCTTTTGGGCGTAATTTCCCTTTTTTAGGCATAGATTTTCTTGTTTAGACTTTATTTTTAGTTTTGTTTCGGGGATTTCATGTTATTCCGCCATCTTTGGATTGTAAGTTCGCAGTTCTATTTTAATAAACTTTAAACGACAAAAAAAAAAAAGATTCAGCGTCTCTCATGTGATCCAATTGCAAATTTTGTTGAATCTTCCATTAATTATGTCAAATAAGATGGATATCACCGGTGGTGACAAGAAAAAGAAGATGGATATCACCGCTTTAAGAGCATATAATTCTCTATAACATAATACAATAATAATTTGAATAATATAACGCCTTTAAATTTTTGTACTCCATTTTCTGTTAATAATGTGAGTATATTCTTAAAAGAGGAAGCTTTTATTTTTTTTGGTCATTTTCATAAAACAAGTGGTCAACTATTTAGAGTTGATCAATTTTTAAAAAACAACTAAAATTAGTCTTGTGCATAATTACTTTATAGATATGTCAGGTTGCAAAGGCCCGTGAGTTAGTAAGAAAATGATTTATTAGGCTTAATCGATAGGTCAATTTTGTTGTATTGAGTTTCTTAATTTAGTTCTAAACGGTAACAAATGATCATGTGGTGCATATGCAAAAAATGTTCATATTTGAATATGACGAAGAAAGGAAATTATGATTAAATCTGTAGCACAAGTCTTGCCGACATATGTGATGTCTTGTTTTAAACTTTCGAAATGTCTTTTAAAGAAGTTAGCTAGTGCAATCACAGATTTCTGGTGGAATTCCAGTTTCAGTTCTATAGGGATACACTGGGTAGCATGGGATAGAATGTGCTTACCAAAGTTCATAAGTGGTTTAGGTTTTAAAGACCTTGAAAAATTTAATCAAGCCTTGTTGGCAAAACAACTGTGGAGATTACATCAATATCCACATTCGTTGTTAGCCAAAACATTACGTGGGAGATATTTCCGTGGAAAATCGCCTTTTGAAGCAAAAAGGCCATCCCAACCATCTTATGGTTGGCGAAGTATATGGAATATTATTCCTTTTTTCCACAAAGGAAGTCGGAGGATAGTTGGATCTGGAAATACTATTAAGGTATGTACGGATAATTGGTTACCAGGAAAGCTAGATCGACCTCCCAAATTAAGGATACCCCAATTAGATGTTGACTTATTTGTAGCAGATTTGTTAACTACTAACACTAATTCTTGGAATCGGCAATTAGTGGAACATCTTATAGATCCAATGGATGTGACAGAAATATTGAGCATAAGACCTTCGGAAGAGGTAGACGATGGCTATTGTTGGCGGTATACCTCCGGACAATATACGGTTAAATCAGGATATCGGTTTTTGATGAGTTATCCATCCCTTTGTTTCAGGAACCATCAGTCAATCCATTGAAGGAAAAAATTTGGTCCATTTCTGCTCCGGCGAAATTAAAGATGTTCCTGTGCCAAACAGTATCCGGTGATGTACCCGTCTATGACCGGTTGCAATCAAAGAAAAATTCCGGTTGAATCATCATGCCCCAATGTGGTTCACCAGGAGAATCGATTAATCATGTTCTTTTCACATATAATCCGGCTAGACAATGCTAGGCTCTTGCAAACATTACGTTTGAAAATGGAACCACCCTTCTTTGAACTTGTTCGGTAATTTACATCATCTATTACTGAAAGAGTCTTCAGAGGATAGTAGGGGAACTCCGATTTCCATTTTTGTATGACTTATTTGGTTTATTTGGAAAGCGCGTAATGCGGTAGTCTATAGAGGTCAAAACTACTCCCCGCTAGAAATTGTTAAGTTGGCGCAGAAAGAATCCCAGGAATGGATCTCGGCAAATAAACAAGAGTATACCTCTACTGGTCATACCAGAATTGAGGGAAGTAGAGAAATGAGTGATACTATAACTTTTTGGGATACTAATCAAGTTGTGTGCTTTATAGATGGATCTTGGAAACACGGGTGTCGTACATGTGGTATTGGGTGGGTTCTACAACTTCAAGACGGTTCAGTGGATATCCTGGGGATGAAGGCGTACTTGCGATGTCAATCTCCTTTACATACCGAACTTCACAGTTTACTATGAGCAATGAAGACAGTGTGGTCAAAAGGAAGATTTTGTGGTGTATTCCTAACGGATTCAATGGAGTTGACAAAAATTGTTTTGGAGCCGTCAAAGTGGCCTGCTTTAAGAGTGGAGTTACAAGAGTTTTCTACAATTCGGAGTCACTATTCAGACTTCAAGTTATTTTACCAGCCTCGGGTTATGAATTCGAGAGCCGATCTATTAGCTAAATGATCACGGGATCGTAATATTGTTTTTTCTTTTGTTGGCACTTCTTTACCTTATTGATGTGTTGATTAATTGGATGTATTCACTCACTGATAAATAAAAGAGTTAGTTCTTTCGTTTAGAAAAAAAAGAATATGACGAAGATATTTAGAGTTTGAAAAATACTTTTGAGAACAATCCTAAGAAAGGTTTTTTGATGATCTTCACACAAAAATAGGAAATGAACCAAACAATTTTAATATATGCGTAATTTTAAAAGCTACAATATTATGAAATATTTTTATTACATATATTACAAAAATATAACGCTAACATAAATCTAAAGAAATATGACAATAATAAATATGTGTATACCAAAAAATAAATTATAAAAAATCATAAACATTTCTTTAATTGCAAGTCAATAAATATAATTATTAATCATAACAGCTTTACAAGACAATTGTCATTACTTTAACATGCACTACTTTAACAGGCAAGTGAAGATATCATAAATAATTGTATCTTTCTTTTTTTGTCATCAAATACTACACTAATCTCACTTCGAAAAATTGAACTTGCAATGCCATAATCACTAGATGTTACCACCACACTACCATGTGTTATAGGCAATAATTGCATTTTCTCACTACTGGGAAAATAAACTATGTAACATTTTGCGACAAAGAATTCACAAATAGCTTGTAACAATAAGTTATTAAATAGTCACAAAATTTCTGTAAAAACTTGTCTTAGAAAACAACAATAAATTGTGTAACAAAGATACACAAGTGTCACAAATAGTTTGCAACAAAGAGCTACTGAGTAGTCACAATATCTCAATAACATTTTTCCTCAAACTACAACAATAAATTGTGTAACATTTTGAGACAAAGTTGTAACAAAATAGTGTGTGACAACGAGCGATAGATTTGTCACAAATAATATAGTAACAAAGTGCCTCAAAGTACAACAATAAACTCTCTAACAATATGCGACATATTTGGCACAGAAAGTTAGTAACAAGTTGCCTATGATTCCAACAATATATTGTGTAATAGTATGTGACACATTTGTAACAAAGTATTTATTAACAATTTGATACAAAGTTTTCCACAAAATTTATGTGTCGAAATATATACGAATCAATAACAATGTTACAGTTTTTTTAGTATAAATTAGTTTACAGAAACATAATTAAATTTTTAGTTGTAGTAGTCTCCAAAATCTTAAATTTTTTTCAGAGCTTTAATCTACTAAAAATTTAATATTTGTAAGTTTCTATACATTAGATTATATACAAACATGATAATTAGACATATATTATAAAATGATTTTAAAATACACATACCACAATTTTAGGTCTCAGTTATAACAATCTCTAACCCATTATGCATATGCATAATTAAAAAACTTCATTACATACACTCCTAAAACCTCTCATAACCCCTTCTTTCCATCGTTTCGGTTCATATTATTAAAGATAACATCCTTCTCAAGATCAAGAGAAATAACACCTCAATTATACGCATATTCATCCTCATTCCCTTACTCATCACCGTCATTGTCTCCTAGCTCGTCATTGTCACCGGGCTCGTGACTGGGCTCAACTAGAACATCACTAGCGGGAGCATCATCATTTAATGTTCTACCAACACCGTCATTATGGGATGGACTAGTGACCGAAGTTCCGGTTCCTTGCGTTGGCTGACTAGTAGGAGGCACCATCCGACATATGCTGCTTCATATAATCGACCAAAACTACTTTTTGATCTTGCATATTTTTCCGTCGACGCTCCCGAGAAATCCGAACTAAGACACCATCTGAGCTTTCCCCTCGTTCATGTACTTCAGATTGTCCTCCCAATCCAAATATCTTCCCATTATAAGCGTCAACAAACTACAAATAGTCCAAAAAATACATTGCATTCATTCCACTATTTCACATTATAAGTACAAAAATTACATTACATTCAATCCTCTCTTTCACAAAGGATATATGGTAAATAACAAAGTCTAAAAACATAGGACAAAGGTTAAAAACAAAAACAAGTGTAAAACTCATAATTAGTATCAAATCATAACAAGTGCGAGACTAAATGTTATGTATTAAATTCCATACTTATTAGTGTATATAATTATCAATCACAAGTATTACGAGATAGCTAACAGAGAATATATACATTGATACCATATAAATAAAGATATGCACACATACTATTTGATAGCTAAGAGATAATATGTCATGTACTATGATCGATTTTCTATTTAAGTAAACACTAATATGTGTAATTATTATAATTGATATTAATCCATACTAATATGTGTTTGATTGATATTCTATTTAAAACATTTATATGTGCAGTTATTATGATTGATACTAATCTATACTAATATGTTATATGATTGATAATTATATACACTAAATTTTATCAAAAAATAAAATCTTATAACTTGGAGGTAAACGTTTTACACTTCACACGAGGAAGGAAAAGCTATGTCATTGATCAAATGTTATATGCTTAAGTTAATTGTTAAATTAAAGAACAAGTTATATCTTATCTTTTACCAACCCTAGTTTATCCACTAATAACACACATATATAATAGTATACAGTTAGATTTGAAAGTAAAGACTTAAAAGCATTACCTTAAGGTTGCGCTCTTGCTGTTCAAAGCGATTCAAACCCATTTCAAATGAACCTCCAGTTGTTGTGCCGTCTGAGCTTGGAGCCAATGCGTCAATCCGTATTTGAATTATTTTCATCAATAGACTTTGCTTTCTCATCCACATAGTTGCCATCAGCCTTCTGATGAGTCTCCCTAAGTATGCAAAGCTGAGATGGCTCAATACATTCTTTAATTCGCTACAAAATAAAAACCAGCAGTTAGCAAATTACATAGTAAGCTAATTACATTTGAGTTTCAAATAAATACGAAAACCAAAATAAATAACGGTCCAAACGTTTTACTTAACTTACAATCATTTCTCGATGTTGCTCATATGACCGAGACCTTGAAGTGCGAGCGTGTGCCCCGAATCCTTCATGGAGAGAGACGATTTTCATAATCTATTTTTCTCTTCCTCTTTGCTTCATTTGTGTTCCAATACTCCCATATTGTTTCCAAAATAGCTTCATTTATCCACTCTGCTATCTCAGGAGTGCTCTTTACCTTTGAAACTAACCCCCTAAGGCAGCTACTAACCACAATATACCATAAGCGGAATACACGCCCACCATGAACATGTCCCAATAATATGATTGCTACAAAAGAGGAACTTATTTGTTATTAGCTTTCAAAAACCATATATAAAATAGTTATTAGATGGGTTGTTGATATTTTTCCACCCAAGCATATATTTTTCTAACTTTTTCCCCCTGAACTTCACGGGTGAATTTAATTCCAACCAAATTACTATTTTTCTTTAGAAAACCCCCATACTACTAGATTAAAACTATTTCCTCATGATCAATTAAAATCAATAATTGTGTTATTATTTTGATAAATTACGACTTAAAATCACGACTGAGATAGTAAACACAAGTAATCAAGAAGAATTTGGTAGTTTCTTATATGGATTCTGTATCGATCTTAGTTGCAAGTTGTTTAGTGAAATTCTCTATCACAACTTTAGGTTTTACGACCAAGCTTATGTATGTTACTTCTTATTCTTTCAATGAAAGAAAAAGTTTTACATCTTTCCTAAAGTTCTACTGCTAAATCATTATTTAAAAACATTGTCAGTACTCAATATGATGATTTAACTCAAGAATCAAGATGATCTAAAGTTGAAAAATGAAAAAAATTGCATAGATTTTCTTAACCTACATATGCCAGATTTCTCACCAAATATAGTGGGGTTTAGCACTCATTACTTGGATCTGATCGATGCAGCCTCGCTTTTAGCTTCAAGAAACTTGTCAGCTTCCTCGGTCTCTTTTTCATTGGCCAATAGTTCATTTTACAATGGATCATCCTAGGGATTAAGAATTTTCCTCATCCTCTTGTGTTTAGTTTCCCAATCACGATTTTAAGTCATGTTTATTAACCTAATAACGCAATTACTAGTTTTAATTAATCAGGGGGAAATAGTTTTAATAGAGTAGTATGGGGGTTTTTTAAAGAAAAATAATAATTTGGGTGGAAGTACATTCACCCGTAAAGTTTATGAGGAAAAAAAGTTTGAACAATATATGTTTAAGGAAAAAAAATCGACAACCCTTATTAGATTATAAAAGTATCTTACTTACAATGAATTCTCCCCACCACTACAAAATAATCTCATTTGGAACACAAGATATGTTGAACCATGGTCCATTAAAGTGTCTTCTGATCGAAGCAACAACTGTGCGTTGAAGACCATTATCAAAACCAAACCTTGGACAAAAAAACCAAATCAGGAACAAAGTTGCAAAATTACATCAACATACAACTATTCAAGCTCTTTTACAACCAATTACACACATCAATTAACTAATCAACAATCTCTTAACTATACAATTTTATCTATATACTACAGAAAATCATTTATAGATGATATTAACGTTACGCCCAATACCACACATAAAATGTTTTTTGTATACTTTATGTCTAAACAACATATAGCAAAACAAACAAACTAGAGAAAAGTAGTCTAATCACATAAACTTTCAATTATTAATTAAAGCTAAACAACCATACAATAATAACATACACAAAGACACCATGTAATCAACAATGACATCATATATATCAGAAATTTATCTAGACACCACAAATCATGCCAAAGATACAGTTAATAAAATGATAAGAGTATAAGTGACTCATTATCAATGGCTTCATAACACTGCGTCAACACAACACATCACCTACTTATGCATATCTACGAAATGTATACATATATATATATATATACATATATATATATATATATATATATATATATATGTGTGTAACAAACCATACCATAAAGCTCTGTCTTGTCTGTCTAGATGTAACCATGGCATCAACCTCCTAGATTCTTGTGCTAGGAGTGTCGTGATAGACATTTTCTAGCATTAGCTTCTGCTCCGCCACCACCAATAGGTGGAGCTCTTGCTCTGCCATAGTTACCACCACCTATATTGCGTCCACCGCCACTTCCACCTCCTCCAGCTCCACCAGCTCCACCTCCACCTACACCGCGACTATTGCCACTGCCGCCACGTCCGTTGCCACCGCTACCTCCATTAGAGTTCATCTTGCATGCACAAAATTTTTTTATAAGAAACTTAAGATAACATAATAAAGGGTTCATCTTGCATGCACGAAAGAAATCTCTGAACTTAGGCATTTCCGCAACCAAAAGGTGTCCGATGAAATGCTTGAACATGGCGATTTCAGAGATTTACATTCCTAACCCAAGAGATTAGTTGTATAGGGTGTTTATTGACTTTAACAGATTTTTTTGTCACGATGATAAACAAGATTTTGCAAACTTCTCTATGCAAATGTATTAAGCCTACTAGTGTCGATGTAAAACATTGAAACATGCATAAACTAAAAAGTCAATGAAAAAGTCAACAACAATTAACAAAAGTTAACAGAAAATTAAACTTGCAATTAGCAATAAAAGGCTAAGCAAATGGTATATGTTATTGATTCGGGTGATCAAAGGATATCGTGTGATGTTCAATACTAAATATTAAGCTAATCATTGGTCTAAGATTCCCATAATTAGAATAATCTATATACATTGCACTAATCCTTTTCCTAATCATGCAATTAAGAAAATCTCTTGGATAATCACATAATTATGAAACGTTAAGATCTAATCTATGCTAAACCATTAAACTAACTAACACAAATCTCTTGGTTAGACCTCATTTAGCATGCAGTGATTGGTTCGGACATTTCATCGAACACATTTCGGGCACAATTCATCCTATGATCTACATTCAATTGATCAAGTCAAATCTAGCACTAAGATCATCTACTACATGAAGATTTAAGAGTTCCAAATCCTAAACATCACATTCCATTACCTAATCACCCTAATATACCTAACCATTTGCTTATAAAAGAACTACTCACTAATCATTGAGAAAACAAAAAATCCAAGACTAGAAATATGTTGGATCATGATTAGAAGTATATTTGAGAAGAAAAAAGTCAATCAAAAGCAATAAATAAAACTCAAATAAGCATAAGATCAAAAGGTTTACAAAGTTGTTCTTAGAAAAATAAAGCTTAGTCTCTCCAAAATTAGGTCTAGAGCTTAAATATAATAATCTATAAAAGGCATTGGGTTAACCTAATTAAAAATGGGTTTAAACCATAAAAGGAAAGTCAAAGGTTGAATTTTCAGACCAATACCTGTTTGGCTAAACCGGTACAAAATTTTGTCACGTGTATCGGTTTAACCAAACCGATACACCATCCCGATATTAGCGTTTGGAAAATGAGATTATATGGTGCGGTTTGCACCTGGCCGGTACATGAAACTGTTACTCCTTTTCTTCTCTTGTACCGATTTGACCAAACCGGTACATTAAACCGCTAGTTCTCTTCAGGAAACTTTCTTAACTTGTACCGGTTTGTCCAAACCGATACATTAAACCGAGACACCTTGTTTCCTCTTCTTCTTGAATCCTTTTGTCCCTTTCAATCTGCGCTTTTGGTTTTTCCACTTCTAACACCTGAGCAAATGAAATGCAATGCAAATGCATGCTAAACTAACCTATATGCACATGAATCTACTTAGAATAAATGCAAAACAAGAGTTAAAATACACTAAAAAATAATATATCAACTCCTCCAAACTTATCCTTTGCTTGTTCGCAAGCAAACCGCAAAGAAAAGTGAGAGAGAGAGAGGGGTTTGAAAGTGGAAACCTCATAACCAAAAGACTAAGCCAAAGCCTAGTGAACTAACATCCAAAATATGATACATCATCAATCCTAAACTAGCATCACTACTCATCAAATCATTGATAGGTTAAGAATTTAATCCTAACTAATACAGCAGAGAACAGATCAAAGAAGTATAGAAAGGTATCGAATCCACAGAGACCAGAAATG
>OVBE01013941.1:0-12361 GCA_900406425.1 Iberis pinnata | reverse complement strand
TTCGTGTATTGAAGAGGAAAAATTAAATAAGTTCGTGTATTTTTAAGGTTTTTTCCCGTTTTTTCAAAGAAAATTAATATTTTCATTTTTTCAAATTATTATTCTTCCTAAATTTTTGTGCAATTTTTTTTACATATGCGAATTAAATTTTTCTACTATTTTCTGTTTCGTGCAAATTTTGTGCATATGCGAAATAGGATTTTCTCGCAGTTTTCTATTTCGTGCAAAATTTGGGCGTTTGCGAGTTAAAATTTCCTCTCATATTTTTCTGGGTAAATTCTAGATGTTTACGAATTATATTTTTATTTATATATATAATAATTTTCCTTGTTATTATAGAATTTTATTAATAAAACAATTACATTCGTAAGTGTTTTAAAATTGTGTTTTATTAATATAATTTTTTATATTCTTAGATAATATTTTACAATTAACATTGTTTGGATGTTTTATTCTTTTATAGATTAATCTTAACAGATTTAGTTTTTATTGAATGATATTATTTTGTATGCTTATCTATAAAGATTAACATATCTTTAGATATTATGCGAACATATATTTTTAGTATGTGTTATTTTTTAATTATGTATTTATCTGTTTTTATTTTTTGATAAAAATTATGCATATATCAACCTCGTACATCTCCATCAGTAGATGGCAAAACATGTGCAGAGGACAAACAAAGGTGTTAATTGATCATCCGTATGAAAAACCAATTTAATATTCTGGAATCACTCAAATATATACTCTACACGATAATATCAAATGTCAGACAAATTACGTCATTATAAGAAAACATGAAAAAACAACGGAGTACAAATAAAATAACTTGTTTATATGGCTATGGAATATGTCGATCAAAAGTTGTGGTTCCAAGAGTTTGCGGTAACTAAACTTATTTTGATCTTTGAACCATTCATCCATGATCGAAAATGAAGAATATATAATGTTTGAGATTAGATTTATATTTGTAGCGTTGAGAGTGAGTTTTAGGTATTTATATATTATAGAGTTTACGGATTTTCCACATATATATCTAATGGATATTTTGAACACAAAAATTAAAAAAACTATTTCACAGCGACCTAAATACACCGACGAGTTAAACACATATTTACGACTCGTGCAAAAACACCATCTTAAATTTTTCAAATTATAAGAAAAAAATACCGATGGATATGCATCGGTAATTTTTGACGGATATATCGAATATATATATATTTGAACCATTATTGACTCGTCAGTATTTCACTAGTAGTTTTTGACTGATTTTTTTAATCTTTTTTCTCCTTGCTTTCTTGTAAAGAGCTAAACTTCGGGAGAGAGAATTTTTTCTTATTTTTTTATTTTCAACAGAGAATAAGAGCTTTAGTTTCGGCTCATCGGAATCCTTTTTCTTATCTACGAAATAGGGGATAGTTCATTAGTGCTTTCCCGAGGATGTCTGTGCTTTTTTGGTACCGATGGAAGAATTTCTTTCCTAGAATGATTTCTTAGCATGGGAAGAGCTCTCATTTGAGTTTGCTAGTTTCTTTTTGACCATCTTCATTGATTTAGTCTAGGTATTTAGTTAAAAACTGGATGATATTTTTTGTTTGCTTTTTTCACATTTAGATAAGTTTCTTTTTAAAAGAATATAGATTTTTTGGATCACGGGAAATAATTGGATTTAATTGGATAGAGTAGGTTCTAGGATATACTAAAGTAGATGATTGGTATAGGAAACCTCACCTTCCAAATTGAAAACGTCTCCATCAATAAAGTGTGTGGATCATTACATTAGTAATGTGTGGTGCCCTTGGAATGTTCATAGTCTATTTAGTCACTTCCCATGTCGGTCATCTAAAATCTTTACAGCAGCGGATCTAAAAATTATTGTTTTTGGTGTTAAAATATTTTTATTATTTACAAAGTAAAAAATATTGTATACCACAATATATGCTTAATTTTTTTGGATGCAATAGCTTTATGAAAACAATAATAGGATTAAACGAAAATTACAAACTTGATATATTGCGGTCAAATGTGAAATTATAAGACAAATGATATAAGGTTATTATTAAAAATACAAATAAAATAATAATTTTCTAAAATTTATTGGATTCATGTAACCCACACTACATGTAGTTTCGTCTCTGAGTCCTCGTATGAGTTTGGAGTACTTGAACTTAAAATGTAATCACTCATGGTCTATACATTTAAGATCTAATTGGAATCTTCTCTTTTTTAAAAAAAGCTTCTATCAAAATGTGTAAAAGTCTTATGACATCGTTTGGAGAAATGTGGAGATAGTGATAGTAGAAGTTCCTTATTGATAGGATCGGGATTTTAATCATAATTCTACATTGCGGAGAACAGATCTTTATAGTATAGATATGGTATATTTTTCACAGAGACCAGATTCTGCGACTCTCAGTCAAACGTTCGAATATAGCTAAGATAGTAATAAGAAAGATTGTTTGATTTTAAGCGATTATAAAAAGACAACAATTTAAATTGGTTGTAAGCAATTAAAGAAAGACGTTAGGCGTTAGAGAATTCCACATGTTATAAGGTTTGTAGCTCAGGTTGACATGCAAGATTTTATAATGAAAATAGTTCTCAACTCAAAAGACAATAATCGACTAATCTCCTCCCGAAGTATTAGACCCCTATAATCAAATTACCAAATACAAACTTCCATTGTATTTAAAGAATTCATTCATGCATTGATTTCATATTTGATATGTTCATAAACATCAAAGACAATACTCCCGCAAGCAGAGACACTTACTTATCTAGACTAGGTCGGGTTTCTAAACCAAATCTCTTTGTATTTATAAACCTAATATCATGAACTAGGTGATCATGCTAATTCAAACATTAATAACAGATCTAGATTAAGAACCTAACAATTCAAATTTATAATGTCAAACCCTAACTATCAAACCTGGTTCCCTAGGAAAAACTCTACAACCTAACAAGGTGAATGCTCAGACATAATTAAGCAATCAATAATCATCATTAAAGAAGAACACATAAAAGAAATCGAATGGTATTAAAAGTAAAAGAAATATTTCAAAAATCTTCTCCAAATACAGGGTTGAAAATCTCTTCTCTGTGAAAAATCTCTGAATTATCAAAAGTAAATAATTCTAATGTGTTGTTCTAAAACAAAGCCTAAGGCTTTTATAATAATATAATAAAATAAGAAAAGTCTAATATAATAAGGAAAACTCTTGATAGGTCTTGAGGACGAATGCGTCTTTTTGATAATTTCCAAGCTGGTCCAGGTGATGGGATCGATCAATCCTAGGAAGGATCGATCGATCCGTCGTTCTGTTTCTTCCAAGATCGATCGATTGAGGGTGAGATCGATCGGTCTGTTATTCCATAGGTTTCCAGAAGCTTTGGATCGATCGATCCAGGCATAGATCGATCCATCTCTCTTCAAGTGATTTCTAGATCAATCTTTTCACTTGGGTTCGATCCATCCATCTTCATTTTGTTCATTTGCACCTGAAATCTTATGAAAACCATCAGTTTTTCTCCAGAACGTCTCAAATACCTCAAATCCTAAAAACATACCAAAAACACATGGAAGACACTCAAATGATGCCAAATAGCAAGTATAAATACCCAATATAAGGCGTCAAAACCGAGTGATATCAACTCCCCCAAACTTAGATCTTTCCTTGTCCTCAAGTGAAGCAAGACCAAATCTAGAGAAGTGATTTGAAAACCACACAAGAACTCTAAGAATCTCAGCAACCTTAAGTTCAGAAATCAAAAACTAAAAGACACTAATCCTAGAAAACCTTTGCAAAATAAATTGTTCACCTCCACATAATCTAACCAACATGTTTTCTACTCTAAATCCCAAATAAATCAATCTACCAAGTCAAACCAACCAGCTCATTAGATTCATTTAAGTTCAAATAGGTTCATTCTCACCTATGGGGTATAGATCAACGCTCTCGAGTATCCATTTTTCAAGATCCCCATACCAATTCGAGCATCGAGCCAATTGGATCTCGTCCTTTCCTTCTCCTTTTCTCACTTCTTTATTCTCTTTTTTTTACTGATTCTCAATTTTTTAGTAGACGGTTTTTCTAGGATTGACTACGGATTTCTAGATCACGCTTTCAATCTTTTTATGTACCGTTTTTCTCTCTTTTTTATTGAAGGGAAGGAGAAGGGGATCAAAATTGTACTGAAAGAATTGTTGGTTTTATAGAGGGATGAAGACAAAAATATCTAGCTCAAAGTATTCCAAAACCATAGATAAGAAAAATTTAAGATCAATTTAAGTTATATCAAAGTAGAGCTAGCATCAATTCATCAACAATCCAAAAGTCTAGAATTTTCAAAAGCATATCAATCAATCAATGGGGTTCCGAACCTAAATACATTTGTTTTATCTAAGTCAATCATCAAATAGAAATCAATTCTAAACTCACACTAGGCTAATAATCATCATAGATTTTTGTCATTGTTCCTTTGAATCGACTAAATTCAACTAAAACAAAACAGAAATTTTGAAAATTTTCACCAAAATGATGAAACATCCAAAAAGAGTCAAAACATAGTTAGTAGCTATATACCCTCCCCATACTTAGATCACATCGTCCCCGTGTGAAAATAAATCCAAGAGAAAGAATAAGACCAAATTAAAAAGATAGCTAATCAAACTTGAATTCAATGAGAATTTTGGTACTTATTTAAGAAGGAAATTTATCATTTCAGAATATCAATGGATCGATGAATCCATAAACGGATGGATTGATCTATTATTCCATAAAGTCCTTGATCGTTTGGATCGATTCATCGACATTCAGGTAATTCAATGGTAATTCCTGAATTAGATGAATCGATCGATCCATCTAATTCAATGGTAATTCCTGAATGTCGATGAATCAATAGATCCATAGATAGATCAATCGATCTAGACCTACAACCAGTTCTCCTTTTTCTTAACTTCCTCAAACAGTTTTGAACTCACAACTAAAAATTAATAAGTTAGTAACCTAAAATTAAACTGATATTACCTCAAAAGTAAAAATTACTAATCTAAAATACCGAATCAGTGGGTAACCTCACACTTAACGCTTTTTTAACGTCAAAATCTTGACGAACTTACCTCTTAAGCTGAGACTAAGTCAGCACCAACATATACTCTACTGCAACCACCATCGTCTGAAATTTGCATCTTTAGAACCTTTCTCATCATCTTTTTTGCAGAGTCTTTTCCTTTGTTCTTAAGATCTAAGGGAAAAAATGCTTTAACCTTTGAAAAATGTTATGAGGTTCCTTTACTCTTTACCTTGTACTCAATTCTGTCTTCAACCAGTGTTTGAGGAATCAAAGTCAGATGGATATCCTTGTTGAACTTCTTTAATTTCCCTTTACCATTGTTTTTAAATTTTGAGGATGCTTTGGAGTTTTTTTGCTCTTCACCCAATGCTTAATTTCATCTCCAATGAATGCTTGAGAAATCGAGGTCGGTTGAGGATTCTCATCGATCTTTTTCAAGTTTATCTTACCCCTCTTTTTGGTCTTAGGGGCTGCACTCTAGCTTGAGGTTTAAGCTTCTCCTTGCAAGACTTCAGGAGTAGCCTCTTTAGTACTAGACTTGACTTGAGATTCATAAGCTACCCTTTCTTCCCTCATCATGATTATCTTATAAGAATTGATGTTGGGCACTATCAGATAATAGTAGCCCTTCTTTATTTTTGTGAGATATATGCACTTTTTAGGCATATCCATCACAGCTCCTAGGGATGCTGAAAAGGTCTTCCTAGAACCAATTGCACATCTGAATTTCCTTGTGTATATATGACATGAAAATCGAGCGGAATAACACAATCTCCGACTTGCACCATCACATTAGAGACAAGTCCATCAGAGGATATGACAGAGTTGTTACCTAGTGTAAAAGCTAGCTCTGATGGTTTAATGCCTTTTAGTCCGAACTTCTCAGCAACAATCTTGGACATGACGTTAATGTTAGCCTCTGTATCGTAGAGTGAGTCCATGAAGATTACTCCCTTGATCTTGACTAGAACTAAGAATTCACCAGGATCTTGTAGCTTTTGAAGTCTTCTTAGTGGGATGATCTTGTTAGAAGCATTGTCATAGTGTACCAGCTCTTTTTCAAATGTTTCAGGCTCTTCTAGGCATGCAATCTTGAGTTCATCGAGTTGGTTGGAAATTTCAGCAGTCCGTAGGGAGGGATCAACATCAATACGATCGATCTCAACTTTTTTCGAGATCTTGTCCGATGGATCGATCGCTTTTCCCGAAAACACTTTTTCAGATAGATTGATCGCTCCAAGTATGCAGATCGATCGATTTGTCGTCTTTGGGATTTTACGGATGATTGGATCGATCGATCTTTTGGGGGATCAATCGATCTCTTTCCCTACATCATTTCTGAAACTTCTAAAATCTGCAGATTTTTCAGACTCATCATTCTTTTATCCAATACCCGAATTTATGGCTTTGCAGTAGCCTTTTGGGTTGTCTTCCACTTTCCCAGGAAGAACACTAGCCTGCCTCTTTACTTCTTCTGAGGTTTGAGCCACTTACATATATAGTTTCTTCACATGATTTGACAATGATTCAAATTTCTTGTTTAAATCATTATACATGCTGTTTAGCTTGACATTCATGTTCTTTTCAGAACAATGCTGGCTTTCTAGGATCTTTTTGATCATTGATTATACCTTTTTGTCCTGAGGTGGATTTGCTTATTGAAACCCAGGTTGAGAGGTTGTTTGAAAACCTCATGAGTTTGAATTCTGCACAAAAGTACTCCTATTCTGGTTTCTTTGAAAACTAGTTCCACCAGAATTCTGACCAAATGATTTCCTAGTATTCTTCCCAAAGCTTTGTGGTTGATTTAGATACACATGGTCTTGCGGATTAGCCACATTAGTACTTCTCCAAGAGAGATTACCTTTATTGAAGCCTTGATTGTACACTCTTTGTCCCTGGCTATTGATATATCTCACTTCCTCTACATTCTCAGGTTCTTTAATAGCAAAACAATAAGCCTCAATCTTCTCCACACCCTCAACGAAACTGACATGTTTCTTATTTTGCTTCTTAAGAAGTTGAGTGAGGAGTCCTTTTACCTTAGTAAGATCAGAAGATTCTGAACTGGATGATCTTACTCTTCGATCATAATCGGGATAGTGATTGATATTGCTCTGAGCTAGATTTTCATTCAGCTGGTAAGCTTCATTCACATGCTTTGTCATGAAGTCGCCATTACTAGCAGTATCAAGAGAAAGTTGATACTTCTGTTCTATACCTTTGTAGAAGGTATTGAAAAGATTCAGCTCAGAGAATCTGTGATTAGGACAGTCTCGAAGGTACTCCTTAAGCATGTCCCATGCTTCATAAATAGATTCTACAGGACCTTGCTGAAACTGAGAAATCTTGTTTCTCAGATTGTTGGTCCTTGTAGATGTGTAGAAGTGACTTAGAAACTTGGATTTGCATTCATCCCAAGTCTCTATATAGTTAGCAGGCATCAACTTTAACATTCTAAGAGCTTTATCATTTAGAGAGTGATTGAAGAGCTTACAATGCATGAAGCCTTTAGATACTCCATTAATTTGAGTGGTGCTGTAGATTTCCTTGAAGCTATCTATATGATCCATAGGATGCTCGGTCGAAAAACCATGGAATTGGTTTTGCCTGAGCAACTGGATAAGCAGAAACGGGAATTGGTAGTCCTGTATTTGAGGCTGGCAAGGGTGTAAACCATTCCTATTGGTGAGGAAAGCTTCAGGGTTGTTAAAGTCTCCAATTAGTACCGTGTTTTGATGTAGTGGGCGATTTTTGACATATTCTGGTGGGTCTTGATTACCATTACCGCCTACTTGCTAGTCTGGTGGCATTTTATTGACGTTTCCTCCAGGCTGGTTAATCACCATCTGATGTAGTCCTTGCTGAAGATTCTAGACGTTTTGATCTTCAAGAATGACTGGATTGTTGATAATTACGTTGTCTCCTATTGTGTCGGAAGTGCTTGTGTTCTTTCTCGCTTTCCGGTTTGAGCGTTCTACTCTTGCTAATTCTTCGTTAGTGAGGTGAATTAATTCAAATGATTTGTTAGGTCTCATGTTTATGCACCTGCAAAACAAAGACAAGTAGAAAGAACGAGATTAACACTAAAAATAAAAAGAATCCTAGACTAGACGCTAAGTAAAACTTAAAATGCACAATTGTTCCCCGACAACGACAACAAAAATCTGATAGGATCAGGATTTTAATCCTAATTTTATATTGCAGAGAACCTATCTTTATAGTATAGATAGGGTCGATTTCCCACAGAGACCAGATTGTGCGTCTCTCAGTCAAACGTTCGAATCTAGCTAAGACAGTAATAAGAAAGATTGTTTGATTTCAAGCGATTGTAAAAAGATAGTAATTTACAAATGTTTTTAAGAAATTAAATAAAGACGTTATGCGTTAGAGAATTCCACAGGTTATCAGGTTTATAGCTCACGTTGACATGCAAGATTTTATAATGAAAATAGTTTTCAACTCAAAAGACAATAATATACTAATCTCCTCCCAAAGTATTAGACATTTCTAATCGAATTACCAAATACAAACTTCCACCGTATTTAAACAATTCAATCATGCATTGATTTCATATTTGATATGTTAATAAGCATCAAAGACAATACTCTCACAAGCAGATACACATACTTATCTAGACTAGGCCAGATTTCTAAATCAAATCCCTTTGTATTTATTAACCTAATATCATGAACTAGGTGAACAGGCTAATTCAAGCATTGATAACAGATCTATAATAAGAACCTAAAAATTCAAATTCATAATGTCAAACCCTAACTATCAAACCAGGTTTCCCTGGGATAAACCCTACAACCTAACAAGGTGACTACTCAGACATAACTAAGCAATCAATAATCATCATTAAAGAAGAAAACATAAAAGAAATATGATAATAGAAGTAAATGACAGAGTTCACAAGTTTTCTCCAAATGCAGGGTTGAAAATCTCTTCTCTCTAAAAAAGCTTTGAATTCTCAAAAGTAATTAATTATAATGTGTTGTTCTAAAACTAAGACTAAGGCTTTTATAATCATCTAATAAAATAATAAAAACCTAATCTATTAAGAAAAACTCATGATAGTTCTTGAGGACGAATGCATCTTTTTGATAATTTCCAAACTGGTTCGGGTGATGGGATTGATCGATCCAAGTAGGGATCGATCGATCTGTCGATCTATTTCTTCTGAGATCGATCGATCCAGGGTGAGATAGATCAATATGTTTTTCCGTAGGTTTCCAGGAGCTTTGGATCGATCGATCTCTCTTCATGTGATTGCTAGATCGATCTTGTTCACTTGGGTTCGATCCATCCATCTTCATTTTGTCCATTTGTACCCAAAATCTTCTTAAAACCATCATTTTTGCTCCATAACATATCAAACACTTAAAATCCTGAAAACATACTAAAACTCATGGAGAACACTCGAACGATGCCAAATAGCAAGTATAAATATCCACTATAAGGTCTCAAAACTGAGTGATATCACTTATTACCAAATAATAGCCTTATGGTCATTATTGATAGATGTGATGAGAGTTATCTCTATTGCTTAAAGAAATATAATCTCTTAGCAAAAAACATGAACTCATTTTACTCATTCTGTTTTTAAAAGTCTATCGTTTTAGCTATCATTTTTTGTTGCAAAAAATGTCGTTTTAGGTTTTCAATGCAGTACTTTAATTAGTTTGCATTTTTTGACCAATAGAATAATTACAGTACTTTTTTATTAGTTGATTTAGAATATTTAATGTTATTTTTATAGAAAACACAAACGTCTTAATCTATGTGAAAAATCTAAAACAACAATCTTTAGAAAACAGAGGGAGTAATTTTGGAAAAGATATAAAGTCGTTCGTTAGATCAATGTGGCTCTCAAACCATATTAGATGGGATGAAAGTTTAATATTAACAATTTTTTATATGGACTCTCATAAGAATAATAAGAATAATGTACATGGTAATTACATTTTTATAGAATAGAAGGATGACTTAACCTAATTATCTAATTAACCGAATCATATCAAGTTAATTATACAAATCGCTAAAATATATTCAAAATACATTCAAGATCTTTTAGATCTTTCTATGATTATCTTGTAAGGTAATGTTAATTCACAATGAGAATATTGACTTTTGTGAAGCTCCCGCGGTTGAAGATATTGTAAGTAGTTTGTATTGAGTTTAAAATTCTGCTGGTTGCCTATTATCAGAGGTGTGCCTAATGTTATGCGAAAAAAGCATTCGCCTTAGGCCCCGTATATATATAAATTTGGGGCCCCAAAATTAAATATTCCATATAACATAATGGTAAGAAATATAGACAACTGATGAAATAATATTTTTGTCTTTAGAGAAAAGCTTTAAAAATACTTATTTCATCCAAAATATATATCAAATTCTCTTTTCTCTAAAAAATTGGAGTAGTTTCAACAGTATGAAGATACATTCGGTTAATTATTTGATATGAAGAAACTGAAATCCGTAAATGATGATAATCTGACGACATCTTGTACTAATCTTGAAACATCTTTGAAGTATTGAGACTATTCATGTAATATTCAGAATAATTTGTATTTAAACTAACAGTTCTGACATAACTTTTTCTAAAAAGATACAAGAGACCGGTTGAAGTGTTGAACCTTTTAAAATGAATAAAAGTGTGTTTACCAAAAGAATTTTTAAAAAATATTGTTGAGGATTCCGGTTTCATTTGTTTCTACTAAAATAAGTTTTTCAAAATTAAAGCTGATAAAATCTTATATATGATCAACTATGTCACAAGAAAAATTGAATGATATAGTCATCATATCTATAAAATGAGAACTTGTGTGAAACATTTAATATAAAAATTTAGTAAAAGAATTTATTATAAAAATGAAAAAATTGTGTCTTCATTTTTTTAGAATAAACTTTTATCATATATATATTAATATTTAATGTTGTATATTTTTAATTAATATTTAGGAGCCCATATTTTCTGAATCTCCTTAAGTCTTTATAATCTTAGGCACGACACTGCCTATTATTAATTTGGCCTTATGTTTTTTGTTTGTTTGTGAGATTTAATTTCTGGAGAAAGTGAGTTGCCTTCGGTTTGGTTTATGGAAGTAATATCTATAAAATTCTAGATTGTATTTTGTATACTAAAACTTGAGATGAGCACAAAAAAAGAGAAACAAAAAACAAGGTAGTGACTTAGTGATGATCACAATACCCACCAACAAATTAAAGCCATACCCACTCCCTCTATGGCTCTATATGATACTATAAAATATGTAGTGATCTTCACACTATATTAAAAAGTTATGTACTGGTCATTATTAAATTAATGGCACCTGATAATTGATAAAAGGATTGAGCAACATAATTAGAATTCTGATCCAGTCTCGCTCGTTTCCAAATTTGGATATATGCAAGCGTCAACCAAAATTTCTGTTATATCTAACTTTTCCAGCAAAAATGTAAATTTAGATATAGTTTACAGCAAAAAAGAATTATGGGTTTTAAATGTTATTCTAATTTTTCATTCTTTTTATTTTTTTGTATAAACTCATACTTGTTTTGCGTTCCATCAGATATCATGATTTTTGAGAAAATCCGGATCCAAACAATTCTTCCACGGATCTAAATCCGAAATGTATCCCATATTCCATTGATAGTGCATGTGCTTTTAAACCGTCATCGTCCGTCAACCTACGTATCCGAGAGTCTAAGATCTTCCACTTAGAAAGTAATCAAATGGAATGGGTTTATTTAAATAATAGATCGCTTAATTAATTGTCTTGTTGCATAAAAATGTTAAAAGGTGTCACCGCATATTACAAAATACCTAATGGATGATGATTGGTGCTGCCACACAATTTAAAGCAACTTTAGAAAGTATAACAAAAATTCACAAAAGTTCTCTCGTCTTAAAAGAAAAGAAAAGACAAACTCTCTCAAGTAATAAATATTTACAATTCTTAAAGCGTCATGTACGAGGAAGAATCGCATCTCTCGTGCATTGCTGACAAGGATCCTGATTCCTGCACGTTATTCAAAACATTGGATACACTGGCGTCTCTAGGATTATAGAAAGTTAAAGCAGATTTTAAAATTAGTGTCTTTTAATATTAAATTAAAAATAAATAAATAAAAAATTACATAAATTATTCATATATATGACAAGAAACAATTTGTTTCTTCCTTCTTTTCAATAAACTTATTTATCAAATTTCTATAGTCAATGTTCCTAAGAGCATCTCCAATGGTAAAAACCATTAAAAAGATCTTAACCAATTTTTTATTC
>OVBE01013940.1:0-12362 GCA_900406425.1 Iberis pinnata | reverse complement strand
TATTATCACTACAACGATATGATAGTGTAATAGGAATTGATAACATTTTCACACGAAGAATCCCAACTATCATTGGTCCTTCTGTGGGGCCACCGCTTCCTCCTCCTAATTACATATAACCAAGCTAAGCCTCTCAAACATAAATTGGGGAGACACGTACCAATTACATGTCTAAGTCGAACATAATTTCTCCAATCGGATATGACTTACCTCGCCGCCAAACACTGGTCCACGTACCTCATCATCTTCATCCTCCATTTCATCAGTAGTTTCACTTTCAGAGACAGAGTCCTCACCCAGTTACAAGGGGAAAGATTATGTCCACGCATCATCCTAATTGGTCTACGAAAATATGTCCACGCTAACCATATCAAATGCGCGGAAAATATTTTGTCTATGCGGTGCTTTCTTTGGTTCCACCGATACACTCTCCACCTCCATTTCTTTTAGTGGACATACCTGGTCAATCAGAGGATAAAACATGTTGTCATGGTTCAGGTTATGAGTAAGAAATGTATTTCTTCCATGTCCATCCTCTTAATTAGGTTATGAGTAAGAAATTTACTTACTGCTTCTGATGGAATTTGTGGGGCACCAATATGAGCTTCCTCAGCCGCTTCATCAGCCTGAGAACATGTGAAATTGTGTAGACGATATGTTATTTACTAATAAGAGTCCCTACTAATAATTTGATGAAACTTCTAATGTTTTGTCTGGTCAGTAGACATATGTCCACCATGGTATGTCCACACCGTATTTGTACATACCTCCTCTGTTGTTCCCTTGTCCTCTACATCTTCTTCGTCCATTTTATCATCAGATTTGGAGCCATCAGACTGAGAGGGCAAAACACCATCAACAACATTATGCATTTCCATGGTCCATGGTAGAAAACCAATTTGAAAGGCGAAAGTTAGATTTAATTGAAAAGTCTTTCTAACCAATTCAACTACTCATGGGATATGTTGGCCAGTAGACACCTTCTTTCCTACCACACCCACACCATCCAGCTTGTCTTTATCTTCACCTGATGCTTCCTCGTGGACAATAGTCTTGTTTTTTTTACCCTTATTCTCGTCCATAGCTTTGGCCTGTACATACCAAAACTGTTATGGGCAACAAAAACTATATAAACAATGTCCATCATGCGGGCCGATGAATCAACTTACTTCACTGTGGTCCATGTTTTTTCCATCTGTGCACACCATCCCCTTAGCTTGCTCATCTTGTCCTTCGTTGTATACTATGTCCATAAGAGTCTGTTGTGTGTGGTTGGATTGCACCAGAAAATTTCCAAAACCAAATGATTTAGTTGCATTGAATATACAAAATTGAACCTAAAACCCCCTATGACATTACCCATAGTCCACCCCTCCGTAATAGCGCTTCACTCTCTTTATAGAGAGCCTCATTACTTAAAATCCTATGCATCTTGGGACAGGTAACTATCGGGGGAGCAATATTCTTGGGCAGGTCCTCGTGAACACTGTTATCTTTACCAGTATCTTCCTTGGTCATAACCTACAAAATGTAAAAAATTTGGTTACAAAACAGAGTTGTGAAGATGTCTACACAACGACCCATTGTTTTATATATGGATTTGAACCTGCTCCACAACATCTCCATCTGTTGGTTTGGGTCCGTCATTTACAACTTGTGTTGGTACTACGTGTTGCCTCGGCTTTGAGAAGCCTACATCTTCTTCTCCAAACTCTAATCTCTTGCAAGCACTTGAAGAATTATCCACCATGCTAAGCATAGAAAATATTTTCTTATTAAACAATTTGAAAATAAGGTGCTAAAGTAATGAATGTTCAGCATATAACAAACCTTCTAGCCAGATGGTCTCAATTCTGGAGAGATGTTTTCAGTGGACATGACATGTCTTTCGTCCATGATTCTCGGCGGCTACGGTGTCTTTATGTCAACCTAATTACAACAATGGTTCCCCGCGTCAGTAGTGTACAAACGTTTCGTCAGTATTAGAAAGCAATATGTGCGATTAAATTCTTACATCCTCATGTAGTTCTGCTAGTACGTCTAACACCCCCGGATACTCACCGAAATCCGTCTTCTCTTCACTAACAAAAGGACGGTCATCCCCCTGGATTTTAGGGGTACTGTCCTCTTGGATTGTAAAATGTTTTATTAACTGAAGCACGGGAGTATTTGACTTAACCACATTTTCCTCACCAATGAACTTTCCACCCCTCCGCATCTCACTGATAATCTCGTCCGTTATCTCATTTTTCATCCTCACCTTCTCTCGCTCAATGTGAGTAGAAATGTTTTCAGACTGTTGCTCAATAATCTGCTCCCATAATTGAACAACAATCTTCTTCGAATTATCAGACAACATTTTGTCCACGTGACTGTAGACATATGCTGGACGAAATTTCTCTTCTTCGTCCACCCCAAAACCACTTACTTTTCCTTCTCGTCTACTTGTTATAGGCTTTGACTTCCTATAGTTTTTCTTTGGGTCCTCCTTCTTCTCAATTACAACAATCGAGGGAAAGTCAGTAGACCCACCAATCCACATGTTCTTCTCAAATTTGACCCCTTCTGCAATTAGACTCTCCATGTAGTCAGGCGACGGGTCCTCTACCTCATCCATCCAATAGTCGTTCACTTCCGTGTATTTGTGATCGTCCGCCATAAGTAGAGGTGGCACATACATCAGTTTAATGAGGAAAACAATTAACCATGTTAAATAAACACTAGATATAACTGCAAATGGACTATACTCAGTCTCATGGACATTACTTTGTCACAGCCATAAGTAACCTGATGGACTTAAATAAATCTCATGGACATAGTTTGTCACAACCATAGGTAACCTGATGGACAAACTAAATAATGCTAGTACTTGATGGACTAGAATATAACTGCAGATAGACTAAACTAAATATCATGGATATTAGTTTGTCAGAAGCATAAGTAACCTGATGGACTAGAATAAATCTCATGGACATTAGTTTGTCACAACCATAAGTAACCTGATGGACAAACTAAATAATGCTACTACTTACCGTTGAAGAGTTCTCCAGTTACAGAATGTTGGAGTTATGGAATATCCTACACTCCGACAAGCTCATGATAGATACATGGGTGAAATCATGGTCCCCATCCTCAGGTGGCGGTAGAATCTTAATTAACTGCGGAATAGCTGAAAAGAAAAACACTTCGAGCCCAGTAGTGAATCCGTGCGTAGCCGTATGAGACCCATTAAGCTTCGATCGTAGACGGTTTTCGTCCTTGCATTGCCTACCCACTTTAATCATCTCAATGGCGAGCAGGAATGATTCACGACCCCATGGATACTTTTCAAAAGCTTCGATATCTTTCAACATCTACATAATTTTGTTGGTGGCTCTCATAAGATTGGTCTTACACAACAGAATACCTTCCACAATCACGAGATATGCAAGTCGGATTCTTCGCCATGCCGGCATTCTTCTCGCGGCAGGCAAGTTCTTGTCATTTTTTAGCATGGCGACAATGTCCTTTATCAATACACTATGCTCCTTGCTACCTAATAGCTTGTTCCAATATGGATGTTTAGGATCTTCAGTAGTTTCAAGCCTCTGTAATACAGATTTCTCGGGATATGGCCCGCAAGGCAGGCCGGTTGCTATACCAAATTCACGGAGTGATAGACAGAATGGATGTCCACCAAAGACAAACCATACCTCGTACCTCCTAGCTGTTACCAGAGATCGGCATAACATCTGATGTACAAGTTTTCCCAACAATGAAGCACTCCGTATATGTATGTTCAGAAGAGGCCCAAATACCAAAGATTTAAGTTGTTCTAATTATGAGGTTCCTTCAAGAGCGTCGAGGAGATCCAAGAGATATTCTGGCTTGGAGTATGAGTTGATCCGTCCACCGGGGGATATCGGTCAACCGCGTAGAGCCTGCGCGGTAGTCGGGTTGGATCCACTATAATTTCTTCACCGGTAGACGAATCTTTGGGTGCCTCATGGACAACGTCTTTTGCTCTTTTTTTTGGTCCACCAGACTTACAGTGGACCGGATCTGATTCTGGGATTGAAGCCCTCGCTTCTGTGGACGAACCAGACAAGTTTGGGTGGACAGGATCTTGTATGGTTTGCCTTCTGGTCGTCTGTGTTCCGTCTTGTCCATGGTCGATGAGGGTTTCAATCCTCTGCGAAATTTCTTCTGTACTCTTCGCATGGATTGGATTCTTAGTGTTGGATCATGTATTGTCCACAGGATTTGTCGATGTATATTTCACTGCCAGACCTGCATCTACACCCGATTTACCGGCAGTTTTTAAGAGATATTTAGCGGTTGATTTCGAGGGTTTCTTTCTGGGTTCACCCTTATTGTCTGGAACAATAAGTTTAGCGGTGAGAACCGTTTCTTGATCGATAGATTTTGTTATATCCGTCGGTTTCTTAAGCGTCGGGCTCCGCCGTTGTCCCTCTCAGAACTCATTTCTCTTAGATCTTTTTTGTGCAACGGCTAGTCCGGCGGTTGCTTTGTCGGCTGTTTGCTCTTGAACCGTTGGGATGTCTGTGTCGTCATCGTTTCGTCGGACATGCTTTAATTGGCAACGCCGTGAAATTGTCGTCGGGAGTTTTTGCGAAATCAAAGAAATTTTTTTTGCGAAATCGAAAGAGAAAGAAGAACAGTTGAAGGAAGAGTGATATTTTTGCATTTAATGCAAAGTGGAGTGTGTTTATATTTTTAAAAAATATTGTCGAAGAAGAGAGAGAATAATATTCTAGCATTAATTGGAAAGTGCAGTGTGTCAGAGGACTAAGAGAGTAAAAACACAAAAAATGCTTTATGGCATATTTTGCAAAAGAAACCTAATATAGCATTTTTCATAATGAGCTACCACAATATGGCACTGAGTGTAATTTTCCCTAAAATAAATGAGTTAATATTACTTCAAAATCAAATATATGGAATATATATATATATATATATATATATATATATTATTCAAACGTGCAATCTCATTATTTATGGCAAATATTTTTTCAAATATAAAACTCTGCCCATAAGGCCATAAATGACATGCTTGTCTAAAAAACAGAATATCATAAAACCATAAATTTTTCAATTGAACACTCGACCTCAAACTCAATTTTTGCCAAAACGGGTCACATTCGATACATTATGAGGATCCGCGTGTTTTTTCATTTTATCCGCCAAAATTTTCTTTCATTCATTTAACTTGACAAAATCAACCATGATTAAACAATTTTTCAAAACCACTTTATAGTTAGAAGTTTTTTTGCGTTTTCTAATAACATGAGTTTTTGTTTTGCAATTTTCCCAATTTTAACCGCTTAGAGCGATGAAGTTATTTTAGAGAGACATATGATTTATGTTGTTTTTTTTTAATGCTAACCTAACTCTTCGCACTTTTTGATTTACCATAGATTCGAAAGTACGGTTAATACAGTTGTAGTTCTATACAACCACTGTTTTTCTCTAATATCAATTCTGCATTTTCTAGTATGATCGTGAGTTTCGATTTATCTTTGAAGATATACAAAAGTAAATTAAAGGCCAACATGGAAACACCGAAAAATAAAAAGAATAATGATTATGTTTGAGTGGTTAGGTAGTAGTGTATCAAAGTGATAACATGACATCACTATTATAAATTAGATGAAGTACTACATTCTAATCATTTTATGGAATAATTATCTCAATAACCATATTTGATTCTATTATTAAAAATATATATAGAATAAAACAATGAATCGTTTAGTTGTTAGGAGAGATGGAAAAATTCATAAACTAGCGTTTATATTACGTCGATGGTGAATAAAATTCACACTTTTCTTTCAAAATTTGTTGCAAACATATTCTAGCGTTGGCTCTGGTCTTTGGCGTCGATCCTAACCCATGTGTTGGGAATATTTTGAAATCTTTTATACTTACTCTAAATAAAACAATGAATGAATAAACAACAGCTTTTAATATTCTCTTGTGCACAATTATGCATGGTATCAGAGCATATCAATGGTGATTAAGATTGCTCTTACAAGATCTTAATCAATCTCTCTCTTTCTTTCAAGCCTCTCAGCGATTTCGTTTTCTTTCTGTAAAGCCACTCGGCGATTTTCTCTTCTCTCTGTTTTTTTTCACATCGACAGAAATCTTCTTCTTCTTCTAATGGCACAACCAACACACAAAACAATCTCACCCTATGACCTCACCGCCAACGACAATCCTGGTGCGGTGATTTCTCAACCATTTCTCACAGGTTCGAATGATGATGAGTGGGCACTAAATCTCTGAATTGCTCTTAGCTCTCGCAAGAAATTCGATTTTCTCTATGGAACAATTCCGAAGCCTGCAGCAGATTCTCCTGAATATGAGGATTGGACTGCTAATAATCACTTACTAGTTGGTTGGATAAAGCAGACAATAGATTCAAAACTCAAATCATCGATCTCTACACGTGAAAACGCGAAGGATCTCTGGATTGTAATCAAAAAGAGGTTCTCTCTGAAAAGTGGTGCAAGGCTTCAACAGCTTTGCAATGCCTTAGCAAGCTGTAAACAAGGTGGTTCATTGGTTGATGAATATTTCGGTCGTTTAACAAGGCTTTGGGACGGAATATCTGATTGTATGCCTCTCAAAAAGTGTTCTTGCGGTCTCTGTACATGTGATCTAAATGGTGCTCGAGATAATGAAATTGAGACTCTGCGAATTCATGACTTTCTAGCTGGTCTGGATGATGATGTTCATGGTGTGATTCGATCTCAAATTTGTGCGGTCACACCCCTACCCGATCTTGATACAATTAATCAAACTGTTGCGCAGAATGAGACATTGCAAGCAAATATCATCAGTGATGTCTCGGTTATGAGCTTTGAGACTCAACTCAATTCATTTAATCAATCACAGCAACGTATGCCTCAACAATTCACCACCTCAACATCTCGACAACCTGCTAATCGCTTCAGGTGGTATGCCTTAGTGGTATCACGCCATTCGAAAAGCTCTATGGAAAACCTCCATCTTACTCGCATCTGAGTGTACTTGGATTTTTAGCTTATGCACACAATATCCATCATAATGGTGATAAATTTGCTTCGCGAAGTATAAAGTGTGTGTTCATTGGATATCCTTATGGAAAGAAGGGTTGGAAACTCTATAACTTAGAAAAGGAGATCATCTTTGTATCTAGAGATGTACTTTTTGAGGAATATATATTTCCATTGCAACAAGCTGCTCCTACAGTTACACAGCCATTACATTCAACTTCACCAATCTTTGGAATTGTCTCACAAGATGATGAAAGGACAACTCGGCCACCGTTTATGGATAATGTTAATATCGAGCTTCCTCCTCCTTCACCAGGTCTGAATGTTGACTTAACACACATGGTTACAACACAACCGCCTCCTCCGGTTACCACCGATGATTTTCCAGCTAACCCGCTAATTGTCACTAATACTCGAGAATCTAGACAGCGGGTCCCGAATGTGAGATTACGAGACTACGTCATTGGTACAACCACTGTCTCCCCTCTCCTTTCCTTGTCACCCAGCTCCAACCAGCAATCCTCAGGTACACCTTATCCCTTAACTTGGTATGTGTCTAATGACAGGTTCACTGCAAGGCATCGTTGCTACTTGCTTGCACTTGAATCGCATATTGATCCCACCTCGTTTAAAGAAGCCATGAAACATGAGGTATGGAGACAAGCCATGGCCTCTGAGATTGAGGCGTTACAGCGGAATAATACTTGGGAATTATCTCCTTTGCCACCCTGTAAAGAGGCTCTTGGCACCAAATGGGTTTTCACTACTAAGTTACGGTCCGACGGGTCCATTGAACGTCATAAGGCAAGTCTTGTTGTTATTGGCAACCGTCAAACAGAAGGTGTTGATTACAATGAAACTTTCTCCCCAATTGCAAAGATGACAACAGTCTGCCTTTTTCTAGACTTTGCTGCTAAACAGAGACATGAAATACACCAAATGGATGTACATAATGCTTTTCTTCATGGTGATCTTCACGGTGAAGTCTATGTCAAGATACCCCAAGGCTTCTCCTCTCACAACGGTCAGCGTGTTTTTCAACTCCGTAAGTCTCTATACGGTTTAAAGCAAGCTCGATGCTGGTTAAGCTCGTTGAAGCTCTTAATCAATACGGTTTCAGACAAACACGGTCTGATTGCTCTCTCTTTGTTTTCCAAGGGAAATCGTTTACTCTTCGTCTTCTTGTCTATATTGATGATCTCATAATTTCAGGTGATTCACCAGAACAGATAAGATTATTCAAAGACTATCTTGCCTCGTGTTTTTATATGAAGGACTTGGGAAATTTGAAATACTACTTAGGCTTGGAAGTATCTAGAGGTGATGATGGGATTTATTTAACCCAAAAGAAGTATGCAAGAGAGATAGTCCAAGATGTCGGTCTACTTGGTTCACGTCCGGCCGAAACTCCGATAAAGCAGAACCATCGCCTATCCTTATCGACTGCTGTGCCTTGTTCGGATCTGCAACCTTACCGGCGCTTAGTTGGTCTATTGATATATTTTCTTGCCACAAGACCTGATCTTGCATATGCAGTATATATTTTATCACAATTTATGCAATCACCAACCGAAGAACAATGGAACTCTGCGCTAAGAGTGGTTCGTTATGTCAAGGGTATTCTTGGAAAAGGTATTCTTCTCAGAGCCGAACCCTCATTTCATCTAACTGGTTGGTGTGATTCCGACTGAGCGGCATGCCCCTTAACTCATCGTTCATTTTCGTGATGGTTTGTTCAATTTGGTTCCTCACCTATCTCTTGGAAAACGAAGAAACACAAAATGGTATCTTGTTCCTCAGCTGAAGCGGAGTATAGATCGATGAATACTGTCACTAAAGAGCTCATATGAATCAAGCAACAGCTGTTGGATCTCGGGTATGATCACAAGGACCTGATGTCCATTCACTATGATAGTGAATCGGTAATTCACATAAGTGAAAACCCGGTCTTTCATGAACGAACGAAGTACATCGAAGTCGACTGTCATTTTGTCTGAGACGAGATACTCAAAGGAGTGATTAGTACAACACATGTTACCTCAAAAGAACAGCTTGCCGACATTCTTACAAAGGCTCTTGGAAAATCCGACTTCGAAAACTTTCAGTCCAAGTTGGGCATTCGAAACTTACATGCTCTAACTTGAGGGGAGTATTGGGATGTTTCGTATTGTATATACTTTCCTAACTTAGCATATATGTTTTGATTGGTTAATATGTTTTAGGGATTTATAATTGTAAGAGGTATATAAGTTTAAAACGATGAATGAATAAACAACAACTTCTGATATTCTCTTGTGCACAATTCTTCAAGTTGTAGTGTCAAATTTTGACAATCATATAATATTAGGTGGTTATAATTTTTTTGCTAGAGACCACTTATAATCTATGGTCTATGAGTCTATTGCTGATATTATATGATTTCATAGGGTCATACACCTAAGTAAATTGGATCATGAAATTTATTGAGTTTAATAACTTTATTAATTATATGTTATATAAGATATACATATATTTAATGTATTAATTAAAGAATTAATGTTAATTGCATATATATCGTAACGTAATTACAAGTGATTAAGAATCACTTTCATTTGGGCTTTGGCCTATTGTACTACGTGAATGACATATATAAGATGTGCATAATTAAGGTTACATGATTTTTATTAAGTTTTACAACTAAAATCCTAGAGAGAAAAAGAGACAGAGACGAATTGTTCATCGCGACGAGTTTTTCGAGATTTGATCCCATCGGTACTAGCATACTAGTTCGATCCACTTTGTGTGCGTGTGGATACCACTAGAGGCATGACTATTGGAGTGCTCATAAACCTTGGACGGCTAATCGGATTAGTTATTCCTCTGCAGAATATCCAGGTATATTCAAACTCTGTATTTTAGATTTATTTTAGTATTTGCACGAATCCTAGGAAATTGAATTCGTAATTTATATTTATAAATGTTATAAATCGGTACGAATTCCAACAGTGGTATCAGAGCAGTCGTGTATAATTTGATTATAAATCTAATTTGTTTAAGATATATGAATATTGTGATAATTTATTTGGTTTACAATGCATGTATGTCGTTGATACTTGACAATAATTGTTGGTAATCATTGTGTCCTTGACGTGCAATCGTATTAGAGTATCTCCAAACGATACCTCAAATCCTCAAATTTGACGTATCATCCATTCCAAACGATACTTCAAATCCTTAAAATTTGAGGTATCAACTTTTCTTTGCATTTTAGTCCTTATATTTATTTATACTTTTAAATAATAATTTCAAGTTTTATTTTAATTATTTTAGTGCTAATATTATTTATGCTTTACTTTCAATGTATATTATTTTTATATATTATATTTATAAACATATAAAATAAAATTATAATATTCAAATAGAACAATACAACAAAATAAAATAGAACAATACAACAACAAAAAAAAACATAAGGCAAATTTAATATAAAAGAGAATAATACAACAAAATAAAATTATATAACACACAATTATTATAACAACAACATAAAACTACAACATCGGGTCACGTAAATTTGATCCACAAGGTCCAAAGAAAAAATTGTTTGCAGCAAAACAAGAAGCATGCCGAAAAGATGTTGAACGTGCCTTTGGAGTTCTACAATCCAAATTTACAATTATAGCGGGATCGTCATGTTATTGGAAGAAAGAAGTGTTACATGATATAATAACAGCTTGCATTATAATGCATAACAGTGATAATCAAAGACGAACGTCATATCAATGTACCTATACGAGATGCAAGATTAGCTCATGAGCCAACTGTAGAAATGGCAACAAACGAAAGACTTGATTTCAACACTTTCTATCTAGCAATTTGTAGAAAAAAAATAAAGAAACTCATCTATCACTTCGAAATGCATTGTCGAACATATATGGGAGCACTATGGTGTTTCAATTAAATTTAAGATGTTTGAATTTTAATTAAGATTATGATATTTGAATATTATTTAAGATGTTTTTTGTCACTAGTTTTATTTAAGATGTTATTTCTATGTTTTCTAAAAACTATGTATCGTTTTATTAATGAATATTACATTTAATAATTGAATGATGAATGCTTTATACTTGTTTACAAGTTATAAGATGTTATGTAATTGTGAATAAAGATTTGGGCAATATTGCAAAATAAATATTTTTGATACCTCAAAATTTGAGGTATTGCCTTTGGAGCAAAACACATGATACCTCAAATTTAGGGGAGGTGATACCTCAAATTTAGGGGAGGTGATACCTCAAATTTGAGATATTGCCTTTGGAGCAAAACATATGATACCTCAAATTTAGGGGAGGTGATACCTCAAATTTGAGGTATTACCTTTGGAAATGCTCTTATAAGCTATGTATTTGATATGTAACTCGTTTAATCTTGTCTTCGTTTCGTTTAAGCATGTTTTGATAATTTGATCGATGATATTTAATTGTTAAATATCCACCATGTTTATTATTCATTGATTATGTCAATATGTGTATAAGATTTTTACAATTGGCTTATAACTGAAAAGAAGGTATTAGAGGAATTAATCAAGAAAGGTTATAAGATTCTCGGAATATCTTGTTATCTCAAACCAGTTAGTTATCCAAATTTTATCTCTTGATTATAATTTGATTAGAGTTAAGAATTTTAAATTATATTATCTAATTGATTGATTTAATTATTTTAGTTAAATTAATTACATATGTGATATGTATCTATTATATCTATACTATTAAAGAAGGAGTACATTTGTAGAAGAAGTCATTAAGTTAGATGATATTTACAATGCTTGCCATTAGGATATAAATTTAAGAAGAGCAAACAAAAAAAAATCGCAAGGTTATAAGGGGAAAATTTTTCGGATTTGGCTTCCATGTCTTGAGTTCGATTCTCCTTAATCACTTGATTAATGCCACAATTAACTAGATCCAAATTAAATACACGCAGATCTATTATTAATTTGGGTTTAACCCGATTTTTTTAAAAAATGATCTATCTTGTCTTCGGTTCGAATCTTTGTAATAGCATTTTCTAATTTTGTTAATTTTCGGTTATATTTATGGATATTTATATATTTGTTAGGTAGTTTAGATATTATTGTTAGTTTTATTTAAAAATCATCCTTAAATTATAGGTTATATTAGAAAACGAATATTAGTAAGATATTTGAAAGATATTTTTTCCAAAATCTTCTAATTTTCAATAAAATCTTTTATTCTAAAATAAAATATAAAATTTTAAAATAAAATCTTTTTTATCTTTAAATTCAGTTACCTAAATATCTAAAATTCTAATTCAATTATATTT
>OVBE01013939.1:0-12363 GCA_900406425.1 Iberis pinnata | reverse complement strand
TCCAGTAATTCGCGCTATCGTGGAGTGCTATCAATACTACTTTTTCTTGTAGTGGTATGTGGTTATTCAGGAACAAATTTGATGCAGATGGAAAGCTATCACGGTACAAGGCCGATTTAGTTGCAAACGGAAAATCTCAACAACATGTCATTGACTTCAGCCTGGTAGTTGAGCCTGCCACAATTTGACTTGTCCTTGATGTTGCTCTATCTTGGCAATGGTCAATTCATTAACTTGATGTCAAGAATACGTTCCTCAACGACAATCTTGACAAAATTGTCTATATGCGTCAACCGCCTAACTATAAATATCTGTCGCGACCCAATCATCTTTGTCTCCTACATCGCTCACTTTTCGGGCTAAAACAAGCACCACGTGCCTAGTACCAACAATTCGCCACATCTACTCAAAAATTGGGTTTCAAACAGAGTAAAGCCGAATCTTCTCGCTTCATCTACCACACACTGTTAGGCACTGCATATCTCTTCCTTTATGTTGATGATATTGCACTCATTGCGTCTTATCCTGCGTTGCTCACCAGCTTAATAAAATCGCTAAGTGTGGATTTTCCCATGACTGATCTTGGTGAGTTGCACTACTTCCTCATGATTTTTATCAAACGCATAGCCAACGGCCTCTTTCTACATCAACAAAATTACACTGTTGACATCCTACATTGAGCCAATATGACGAATTATAACCCTGCTTCCACTCCAGTAGACCCTCGTTCAAAATTAGATGCCAAAGACAGTCCAAAAATTAAAGATCTAACACTCTAACGCAGCCTTGCCGGAGCTCTTCAATATCTCACTTTTACCAGACCCGACATCGCGTTTGTTTTCCAACATGTTTGTGTCTTCATGCACGATCCAAGAGAAAATCACTTCAATTCTATAAAGTGAATCTTGCGTGACATAAAAGGGACTCTTCGCAATGGCTTGACTATGGAACCTAAAACACAATCAACTCTTGTTGCTTAATCGGATGCCGATTGGGCAGGCTGTCCAACAACACGACGATCGACATATGGCTACTATGTTTTTCACGGCGATCATCTTTTGGTCATCAAGGTGCAAACAAACTGTTTATCGATCTAGTGAAGCCGAATATCGCTGTGTTGCAAATCCAGTTGCAGACACTACGCTTCGAAACTTATTGCTTGAGCTTCATTTCTTCTCAAGACTGCCACGATCATTTATTGTGACAATATCAGTGCGGTTTACCTATCAACCAACCCCATCCAACATCAACGCACCAAACACGTCGAAGTAAACATACATTTTGTCCACGAACGCATCGCTGTTGGCCATGTCCATTTGCTTTATGTTCCCTCTTCCCATCAGTATGCGGACATCTTTACAAAGTGCCTCCCAACTGTTCTATTTAATGACTTCTGCTCCAACCTCCGCATAGTCCCGAACGATGCTCCGACTGCGGGGAAGTGATAGAATAGGAATAAGATATTCCCGTACCATAGATACATTTATATTCCTTGTACATCAATCTCACACACTTGTATATAACTTATGAATGATCAATCGAAAAGGCAAGGGATTCACAATAACACCAATGAGCTCTGCAAATACTCATGATGTACGGTTTAGTTTTACTACTGCTTCCAATGTACGCGTGTTACTCAAACCATTAATTTTAGTATTTGTTTTTCTTTGAATAGCTACGAATACTCAGATTTTTCGGTTCGGTTCGAGACAAATATCGAATCAGATCGTATATGACGGATAATTTGTCTAACCCTAATGCACACTGTTTATCTTTTGTACCGAATGCATTCCTACACTTAAATGGTAAGACAAGCTTGCCTTTTAAAATTTGTTCCTTTGGAAGTTGAAAGTAATTCACATGCACATTTTACGATCATCGCATATTCGCATGTGTCATTATATCAAATAAAACCGTGCAATTGTTATCATAGATAATACGAAAATTTAGTTAGAACAAATGCAGGCAAATGACAAATCACAACAACTAGAATTGTATAACTAAAAACAAAAAGAATCGAGTGGCTACCCTAAGATCTCTCTATAGCTTAAATAATCTTTAGAAAACACAAATGCAAACAAAAACACAATTTTGTAAATCGACAGACTTGGGTTTTTGTCTATTCTTGGTGGGTTTTGTCATCTCTCTTTCTCTGTTCTGTTCATACGTGTTTTTCTCTTGTCTTGGAGACGAGAGAAAAAGAGAGGAAAAAGTTATCTTTGTTTAGAAAATTTTGAATATCTTCTTGAAGAATCCATCTATAACTCGTGTTTGCTGCAATGCTAACTTGGGAGAACCCAGTTAGGGTTGTAAGCAACACTGTCTCCATGACAAACCTAGCCTTCATCACCGTCCTCGTCATTGTGTTATGTTCGGACAAAATGGTCATGTCTCAGCATCAAGAGGTTGTTCCAGGTTCAGACGCAGATTGTCTCTTGAGATTCAAAAAAGGTTTAGCAAATGATTCGGTCATTATCAGTTGGGATCCTTCGAAACCGCCTTGTAATAGAAACTCGCCGAATTGGTTCGGTGTTCTCTGTTTTACCGGTTATGTTTGGGGCCTACAACTGGAAGGAATGGGGTTAACCGGGAAGCTAGACCTTGAACCTTTGGCTCCTATTAAGAATCTACGAACATTAAGCTTCATGAACAATGACTTTAACGGTCCAATGCCAAATGTCAAGAAGCTCGTTTCGCTAAAGTCATTGTACTTGTCTAATAACCGGTTTTCGGGGGAGATACCTGCAGATGCTTTTGACGGTATGCATCATTTGAAGAAGCTTCTCTTAGCGAATAACGCTTTCCGGGGCAAAATTCCTTCGTCTTTAGCTTCTTTGCCGTTGCTTTTAGAGGTGAGGCTCAATGGAAATCAATTTCAAGGTGCAATACCTGATTTCAAACAGATGGATCTTAAGTTAGCTAGCTTCGAAAACAATGACCTCGAAGGACCTATACCAAAAAGCCTTAGCAACATGGATCCTGGCTCTTTTGCAGGGAACAAGGACTTGTGTGATGCTCCATTAAGCTCATGCTCGGATGATTTGGGGTCTTCTATTAATACGGAAAATTACAACAAATTTTTCTACACAATTGCAATCGTTTTATTTGTCGCTGGGATAGTACTAGCAATCATCTCGCTTGTGGTATGTGTCCTTAATAACAGAAGACGGAAAATCTTGTCGCAATTTCCATCAGCAGGTCAGGACAGAACAGAGAAATACAATTACCATCAATCTACGGACAAGGAAAAAGCCACGGAGTCTGTTACAAGTTACAGTATTAGGAGAGGAGCGTTACAAGATCAAGATAAACTCATGTTTCTACAAGATGATATTAAAAAATTCGACCTTCAAGATCTTTTAAGAGCTTCTGCTGAAGTTCTTGGGAGTGGAAGTTTCGGTGCTTCTTATAAGGCTGGTTTAAATAGCGAACAAACGATGGTCGTAAAGAGGTATAAGTATATGAACAATGTCGGAAGAGAGGAGTTTCATGAACATATGAGACGGTTAGGGAGATTGAGCCATCCTAATCTGTTGCCTATTGTGGCTTACTATTACCGAAGAGAAGAGAAGCTCTTGATCGCTGAGTTCGTACCAAATCGTAGCTTGGCAAGCCATCTTCATGGTATGTAATATTCCATCATTTTCCCGATAAGAACTATTATTTCCATATCCGTGAGCTCCTTTTTTTTTTATTTTAAAATTTTAGTTAAAAATGATACGTTTGAAAAATTGTGCAAAAGAGGTCTAATTTTTCGTTTTAGATTTGCCATATTTAAAATCTTAGAACCGATTCTGGTTATTTCTATGGGTTTTGAATGGAAAAAGTCTTTGTTTCAGCGAATCATACCGTGGATCAACCTGGATTAGATTGGCCAACAAGGGTAAAGATTATACAAGGAGTGGCTAAGGGTTTAGGTTACTTGTTCAGCGAGCTACAAACCCTTACCGTCCCTCACGGTCATCTCAAGTCATCAAATGTTGTACTTAACAAATCATTCGAGCCTCTCTTAACGGACTACGCGCTAAGACCCGTGATGAACTCAGAGCATTCTCATAATCTAATGATAGCTTATAAATCGCCAGAGTATAGCTTAAAGGGACGTATAACAAAGAAGACTGATGTTTGGTGCCTTGGGGTATTGATCTTGGAGCTTTTGACTGGTAGGTTTCCTGAGAATTATCTAACGCAAGGGTACGATGCTAACATGTGCCTCGTGACTTGGGTGAATAACATGGTTAAGGAGAAGAAAACGGGTGACGTGTTTGACAAGGAAATGACAGGGTATAAGAACTGTAAAGCAGAGATGATAACTTTGTTGAAAATTGGATTGAGCTGTTGCGAAGAGGATGAAGAAAGGAGAATGGAGATGAGTGATGCTGTTGAGAAGATAGAGAGATTAAGAGAAAGAAAGGTCGATAGTGATATCGCATCAACCACGCACGATGTCTTTGCTTATCGTTTAATAGATGATGATGAGTCTGGTTTCACGCTGAATCGATAGAAGAGTTCCAAAACTAAAAATGTAATCTTGATGCAAAGAAAAGGATAAATCTTGGTTGGTCACTTCGGAAAGAGAGTACATCCACCATGAATATACGACGACTAAGCCCACAAACAATTTCTATATTTCTTAATTTGTTTATGTAAATTTGTGCTGCTTAACTAGTAACTCTTGTCGTGTAAATCCATTTTGCATAGTTTTTGAAAGTTTTTTAATTTCTCCATCTGATTATTCCATTTGTATTTTTTTCCGTTTTCCTTACAATTTAAGAATTTTACTCAAGCAAGACAAGAAATTTTTCATTGTGTAAGGATGAAAAGTTGCCAACTTTTGCTCCGAAACTATAGCGATTTAAAATTCAGAGCCATATTCGATTTTGGGGATATTTAGTATGTACTAATTTTAAAGATGATGAGAAATAGAGAGGAGTGGATATATCGCGAGGTTCCAAGAAATAAAATAGGTGTTGTAAGGTTCTCAACCGAAGCTCAATACCGCACTATGGCCGCAACGACTCAAGAATATCTTGTTACTTTCATTTCACCGTGAAGTCGGCATCAAACTCATCTCTACACACACTACAAGAAAACATGCCAAAATTTGACCGGAGTTATCGACGGATTTAAATCCTTCGATAATACTGAAGGAAAATCGATGGAAAAAAAAATCCGTCGTTATATTTATCGACGGCTAAAATCCATCGATAAAAACTGACGAAAAATCGACGGATAATTATCGATGGACCAAATCCGTTGGGTTTAACGGATTTGGAAGGAAATTTGCCTATTTAAATAATATCATTTTTAGTTGTTGCCAAATGGCTATATTCATAGGTATCGGCGGAAATTCTGTCGGAATTTCATCGATATTTAATTCTATAAATTCAAGACCCCTCTCATTCCCAAATTCACAACTTCACAAACAAACTTATAAAATGTCTACGCCTCCTTATTTTCGATCATGGATGGACGGTGAGAGAATGAATCCTGAAACAAATCTTTTGAACGATGAATATGCAAATGGTGTTATGGAGTTTATGGAATTAGCATGTCGACAACCTCGGGAGAAAGACAGTCGTAATTTAGGTCGTCCATGTTCTTTATGTAGGAATTCTCACAATATCATGATAGATATAGTATGGAATCACTTATATAAGAATGGTTTTATGTCGAGTTATAGATTAGGTATTTACATGGAGAACGACCATATATTGTTGTTAGTAGTAGCGAAAGCGAGCAACTAGCCGATAGGATAGAGGAAACTAGAACGGAATTAGATTTTAGGGCACCTACGGTTCAAATGGTTAATGACGTTTACAAGGAAAATATAGAATCGGTGCAAGTTTCGAATGAAGCACCTAATTTAGAAGCGCGATGGTTTTTTGATATGCTAGACACAGCGAACGAGCCATTATATAGAAAATGTAGAGATGGTCGTTTACCTTTATCATCTGCAAGTAGGCTGATGGGGATAAAGACGGACTATAATTTTCCTGAGGATGCAGTTGACGCAATAGCCAATTTTGTGAAGGATATCTTGCCAGATGATAACAATGCTCCGGGTTCATATTACGAGATACAAAAAATTGTTAATGGGCTTGGATTGCCGTATCAGGTTATAGACGTGTGCATCAACAATTGTATGATTTATTAGAGACATGATGAAAACTGGACAACTTGTCGATATTTTCGCAAACCAAGGTATAAGGATACAGTCGGTAAAGTTTCATTTCCTTACAAGAGGATGTGGTATATGCCACTATTAGATAGACTAAAGAGATTGTATTAATCTGAAAGAACAGTTGTGGCAATGAGATGGCATGCTGAGCATATATTTGATGGAGATAGTACACATCCTTCTGATGCCGAAGCTTGGGTCATTTTCAGTCTACTTATCTGGATTTTGCATGCGAGAGAAGAAATGTGTATCTCAGATTAAGTGCAGATGGATTCAGCCCATTCAGGAAGCATGGTAGACAACATTCTCTATGGCTAGTCATCGTGACTCCTTACAACTTGCCGCCATCTTTGTGTATCAACCAAGAGGTTCTATTTCTCTCTGCTCTTGTACCTGGGTCAGCGCATCCGAAACGAGCGCTTGATTTGCAGCCATTGATATATGAGTTAAACACATTATGAGAGTTTGGGGAAGAGATGTATGATGTGTCGCTAGAAAAAAATTTTAAGATGCGTGCGGTTCTAATGTGGACTATAAGCGATTTCCCAGCATATGACATGTTATCAGGATGGAAAACTCACGGGAGACTAGCATGTCCATATTGTAACGATGACACCAACTCATTCCAACTGACGAATGGAAGGAAAACATGTTGGTTTGATTGTCCCCAAAGATTTTCGCCCCCAAATCATCCATATCGTTGATCAACTACATTATTCACAAAGAAGAGATGTGTTGAAGGTCCACCAGCTAAATTAGATGGCACAGAGCTATTAAAGCAGTTGCTATATTTTGGTTTCGAGATGACCAATGATGTTAATTTTGGTGGGAATGGACATGGCCATTATGATAGTTACGAAGAAAATCATAATTGGCACAAGAAAAACATATTTTGGGAACTGCCTAATTGGAAAACGCATTTGTTGAGGCATAATCTAGATGTCATGCATGTTGAGAAGAACTTCTTCAACAAAATTATGTACACCGTGCTTAATGTCCAAGGGAAAAACCAAAGATAATTTGAAGTCTAGATTAGCTTTGCCGGGAATCTGTTCTCGTCCTCAGCTTCACATCACGGACGATGGAAGATGTCCAATTTAGATTATCTAAGAAGGCAAATGATGAGTTCTGTCCCTGGATTATTCAAAAAGTTCGATTCCCCGATGGATACACATCTAATTTGAGTAATTGTGTTGATATCAGAAAAAGCAAGTTCATTGGTATGAAAATTCATGATTTTCATGTAGTGATGCAGTGCCTTCTCCCATTTTCTTTTGAGCATCTCCTTCCACCGGATGTTCACGAAGCCATTGCAGGTATTAATTTATTTATTTATTTGTGTAAAATTTAGTTATATGTTTCCATTATTGATTACTTATAATATTTTCTCGAATTTCAGCGGTTGGAGCATTCTTTCGTGATATTAGCCGAAAGACACTTACCGCGGATGGTATTTTCACATTACAGAGGAATATACCAAAGATCCTGTGCAATTTAGAGAAAATTTGCCCACCATCATTTTTCTGTGTTATGGAACATCTAACTGTCCAGCTTTCTTGTGAATCATCACTAGGTGGACCGGTTTAATATCGGTGGATGTATCCTTTTGAAAGGTACATGTTTCACTTGAAGAAGAAGGTCAAAAATCTTAGCAGAGTATAGGGTTCTATTGTGGCACAGAGCATCAACGTAGAAGCTGCAAATTTTGCATAATATTACTTTTTAAGAAATGTTCGTACTAGAAGCCGAAGAACTTCTTGACATGATGACGGTGGAGAACATCCTACGTATCCCGCTTACGACCCAAGTGTTTTCCAAAAAATTGGATGATTAAGCGGAAAAGATAAGACTCGCCGACTTATGGAGCATGAGTGGAGACATCTATATACATATATCCTCAGTAACTGTGAAGATATGTTGGAGTATGAAAGGTAAATTAACATGAAAACATTAATCTTTTCTTTTAGAAATTGTTATTATATAGTGGGCTATAACTTTTGTCTCTTATTATGTAGGATATACTTGGCGATGGTCCGTGGTTACTTTCCGAATAAATCTGAAGCTGAATAAAAGCTCTTAAATAGAAAGAGTACTACAAGTGGCTACAATATTTTGTAAATATGTGATTATATGGAAATTAATTAAACCTTTTAATTTCATGTGTTTCTAATTAATGTGAATTTTATATAGGTTCGAGAGGAAGCAACTATTGGTCGGATACTTCCTACAAGGTTGATCGAACTCGCGAGAGGTCCCAAGAAAAATGTCACTTTCTACCCAAGATATTGCACAAGAGGATTCGCTTTCAGGGTTCACGATTTAGATTGGGGGAGGACAACATTAGACCATGGTATATCGTCTACATCCGGTGTGTACTACGACATCCTTCGAGAGATATTGGAGGTCAATTACCCAGGGATGTTGAACTTGAGATGTGTTGTCTTCATGTGTGATTGGTATGATCCAACTGATGGTAGATGTGTCAATGTTAACAAATTTGGCGTGACTTCGATCAATCCATGTAGGAGACTTGGAAAATATGATCTTTTCATTCTTGCTACACAAGCGGATCATGTATAATCTTGGTATTTGAAAAAATATATATTAAATAATAAATGTGTAACATATATATTGAACAATTGTACATGCATCTTACATCACGTACCCATGCATCTCAGCTAGGAAAGATCATTGGATAGCGGTAACGCAAATAAATCCAAGGATAATGATATAAGGCGTTTGTGAGCATAGCCCGTTACAACCAATTGGCAATGGTTCACTAGCTGAGATTGAACTTTCTATGGAGGTCAATCTTTTGGTTGACTTCAGCGAATTCGGTGATTTAACTACCGGTATACATGATGTGAACGACGAGTCCGGTAACGAATTTGAAGATGATACATATTCTACTCCATCCGATTATTCAGCATCTGAGTAGATTTTATGTAACATTTATGTATGTCTACTTTTATAGTTTTTTTGTATTTGAGAGATATGGGATTAAATTTTTTTTTTTGAATTTTTATGCATATTTTTGAATACTTTTAAATTCAATTCTAATATTTTTAATTTTATTTTTGAATATATATGTAAATTATGTGTTAATCATTTTGAACATATTTTTTATTTTCATTATATATCATTAATGCTTGTATCATTTGACATGTTAAAAAAAATCGACGGATTCTCGACGGATAGGGGAAATCTGTCGATAATATATCGATTTTTTTAAATCATATTTTTAGTTTTTTTATTTGACATATATGGATAAAAATTTGGAAAACCCCAAACTCAAACTGTAAACATATGTAATTTCAATATATATCATTAATGTAGGTGTTATGGTATCATTAGATATATATATACATATTGATAAAAATTTTGTTTCGAACAAAATAAATTTAAAATCTATAACCCCAAACTTCAAAAACTAAAAGATCAAGCCCTAAACCAAAATCCGAATAATCAAACCTTTTTATTACTTAAATATACATTTGGCAAAATTATTTTTTCATTTTACTAATGTATTTCAAACCCCAAACCACATATTTAGAAAAATCGATAGATTGTCGACGGATAGGGGAAATCCATCGATAATCCGTCGATTTTTCTAAATATGTATTTTGAGGTTTGAAATCCTAAACATGTGTTTCAGTGTTATCTTTCAAATACATGATTATAAGTGATGGATTGATTCATGTTTCATACTATATAACAAAAAAAAAGTTAAAATGACTCTAAAGACATTTGACTAAAACATGTTATAACTGAAAGTGTTTTATAACTTATAAGTTGATCAATGGTAAAGCTCGGACGTAAAAAACATGTTATCAATTATAACCTATTAAGATTCATTATAAGAGTTAATGTGTTATCATTACGAATAAATATCAAATCCTAAACCCTATATGAATCCCTAAACCCTAAACCGTATGTATTTTGAGAAACCGAGGGAATATCGATGGATTATTGAGGGATCCTTAGGAAATTTGTAGATAATATGTCGATACCGTCAACATGCAATCCGTCGATTTTCGTCAAAATTTAATTTTTTTCAAAATTGACGATTGTCCGTCGGTTTTTTTAGATTAAAAAACCAGAAGCTTCTTCCTCCCCCATTTTCACGCGAAGAACACAAGTTTGAGGAGAGAAAAATCTTCGATTCTCCGTTTTTCACCGAACAATGGCCGAATGAAACTCAATGTAAGTTATCCTAACTAGTTTTAGGAATATTGTGTTAATTTTGTTGGATTTGAACGGTTAGTATAGGATTTGTAAGAAATTTTGGGTTTTTAGAAACTTGATAGATTTTGAGAAAATTAGATGTTCTTGATAGATTTAGGTTTGATTAGTGGATTTATTATTGTTTGCTTTACTTAGAATTGTATTATGGATTGACAAATTTGATGAAGTTAGGATTGTTAGGTTTTTACAAAGTTTAGAAATTTAAGGCTTTTTGTATAATTTGTATGGATTTAGGAATGTTAGGGTTTTTAGAAAGTTTAGGAAGTTAAGGGTTTTTGAAATTTTTTTGAGAATTTTACAAAATTTGGAATGTTAAGGTTTTAGAATTTTGTAATTTAAGGATTTTTGAGAAATTTTGTTAATTTTGATGTATTTAATATATTTTTTGTTTTTAGAGTATATAATATAAGATATGAAGTATATAATATGAATTATATAATTTTATCTTTAATATTATAAAATTTTAATCCATAATAAATATTAAAATTTTTTTACTTCTCTTATGTCATGGGATCGAGACAATTCCACACCCCGGGATATGTAGCAGGGTCTTCTTCTAAACCAGGATCTTCCTTGACACCTTATGACACTTATGTGCCGGAATGTCACGAACTTCCTGAACAGCCACGTCCAGACCACCAGCTCCCACATACGCTGACTTTTGAGAAGCTTTTGGTCCAGCCGGAACGTGAGCGATTGCTGTTTTTGGATCCAAGTGGCATAGAGGGGACAAAGTGGTTTCCAGATTTAGATAACAGGATCATGAAGTTCATCAAGTCACTGATCCAAAAAATTCTAGAGAAACCGTATGAAAAGTTTACAGACATGTGTACGGCTGAGAAGGAAGTTTGGCTATACTGTTTCGCGGTAAGAAAATTTTTCAAAATTTACCTTAATATATAATTACTAACATTATATATTTAAATCATATAGCAACATTTCAACTGGAGTCCTGCCATTACCCCTCTGGTGTAGACAAAGTTCAAGTCTAAAGCCGCGAGGACTTACACTAACCACATGTATTTGTGGAAGGACACTTGGTACAAGACCGGACATAAGCACACACACATGCCTGCAGAACCCCTTACTCCATTCATAACGTACTGGGAAAAAGAAGAGATGAAAAAAAGTCGAAGAAGAACTCGAAGAACCGATGTAGCGAGCAGGACGGTAGGGGGTGTCAATTAGCAACTCTGGTGCTAGGAGTTCGTCTACCCGACATTCTAATCTGGTATGATGTAAAACTTGAATCTAGTAATTTTTTTCGTTTTGATTAATATTATCTAACATTAAACATTTATTTGTTGAACAGCGGGTTAAGAGCGGCCACGAGCCGTCGCCCCTTGAGATTATAGAAGATCTCCACACAAACAAGACGACTGGAGAAGTTCATGACGCGCGGGCTCGGGAGGTTCTCGAGACATCTAGAAGACGTATCGAGGAGATCCGGTTTACTCAGGCATCTCAAGGGAAAAGTGACGACATACCTATGGAGATGGTATATGAAGTAGTGTCTTAGGTAAATAATATTTAAATTTAATTACATACTATTGCATATTATTGATACTAATACAATATTGTGTTCTTTTTTCATACCGCGTAGAAGTCCAAGGGCCGGATGTTCGGATTAGGGAACATGGCCGGTTATTACTTCCCAGGATCGAGATCCTGAGCTGCAACTGGTCATTATGAGGAGTTGCGGAGGAAGTTAGAGGAGATGGAGAGAATGAAGAAGGAAATGGATGCACAAGCGAAGGAGATCGAGGAGATGAAAGCGTTGCAAGCAGAGCGCGACGCTCAGATGGAGGCGATGCATGCTTCACAAGTTAGAATGGAAGAGTTTATGAGACGTATTCAAGTGTAGATTAATATATTTATCATTTTGTATAATTAAAATTTTAGGATTTTAAGAATATTTAGTAATTTTTATGAATATT
>OVBE01013938.1:0-12363 GCA_900406425.1 Iberis pinnata | reverse complement strand
CAAGATCATTTAAAATCTCATTCAAAAAATCCCAACAAACCTCCAAGGGAAGCCCAAATTGAGACTGCCGGGCATGAACAAGAATCTATGGAACAGTGCAGCCGAACAAGAATAGTGGACGTACGAGTAGAGCCAGGGTAAGGAAGACGATATGCTAGGTACCAACTCCCAGTATTAGAATGATGACCCTGAAGACTATAAAAGAGAGTCGAAGGTCATTTAGAAAGGGGTTCACAATTTTAGAGAGAAGTTCTACAGAGAAATGAGAGAACAAATATTTAAAAGACCTTATCTTCAAGCTCGTCTTACCTATGGATGACCTCACTTTGTGCAATAAATAAAAGAACCCTTAAAATAACTATAAAAAAGAACCCTATCTCTACATTGTTCTCAGGGTTCTAGGATCCTCGTAATCTCTACATCATTCTCATAGTTCCAGGACCCTCATAATCTCGACGTCATTCTCAGGGTTCCAAGGCTCACGAAACCTTCACCATCCTCAAGTTTTTAGATCCCTCGATAAACCCCTTTCATATACAAACACAAATCAGGGATCTAGGACCCTTGATTCAACACACCACTTGAATGCAAATTTTCCAATTGTTTTATAAAATCTTCATATTCCTAACAGCAAAAAGGATAATAGTCATTCTACAGACCCTATAGTGATATGCTACTTCTAATTTCACAACCCTCATTTTTTATCATTGTAACTATTTTCTATTTTTTCCCACAATCTCCCTAGAGATTTGTTATTGCTACCAATTGGATCTTGTGATATTTCTAAATACACACGACATAACAATTCAGCTTCGTATTGACTAAATGATAGATGTGTAAGAAAACAAATGAATGGCCACAAATCATTTCGTAGATTTTTTTAATCTACATACTTGATAAGTCGGATAAGATTTAAATCTAACGGTTGTTGATCTATGAGATCCAATGAATGGCCATAAATCAATTCGTAGATTTTTTTATCTACATACTTGGTAAGTTGGATAAGATTTAAATCTAACGGCTGGAGATCTATGAGATCTAATGAAGGGACATAAATCAATTCGTAGATTTTCTTACCTACATACTTGATAAGTTGGATATGATTTAAATCTAACAGTTGGTGATCAATGAGATCTAATGAATGGCCATAAATCAATTAGTAGATTTCTTGTCTACATACTTGATAAGTCGGATAAGATTTAAATCTAACGGTTTGTGATCTATGAGATCTAATGAATGGCCACAAATCAATTAGTAAATTTTCTTATCTACATACTTCATAAGTCAGATAAGATTTAAATCTAACGGTTGATGATCTGTGAGATCTAATGAATGGTGTAGATTAAAGCTATAGATTTCCTTATCTTATTTTTGGATAAGTTTCAATCCAATGGTTGATAACTAGTAAAATTCAATGAATGACATAATGGAATAAAATCTAGCAATTGAGAGAGAAGAACAAATTGCGGCCGATTTGATTGCTAACAACAACCGTTTTATTCACAAACACACTCAAGAACACGAACATGTAAGTCCACGAGGCTCTATCCCTGGTCATGCGATTATACATCATGACAGAGAAAATGCTCATAATAATTTATTCAATGATTATCTTTATGCTAATCCTATATACGGTGAAAGAGAGTTTCATCGTTGCTTCCGCATGTCACGAAGGTTATTTCTTCACATTATAGATCTTGTTAAATAACATGACAATTATTTCACTAAAAATCGTATTGCGTCTGGTAGAATTGGTTTATTAACTTTGAAAGTAATAGTTGCTATAAGGAGTTTGGCATATGGTATGCATGCTGATGCCACAGACTAATACATCAAAATAGGAGAGTTTACAACTATCGAATCCATGAAGAGATTTTTCACCCCATTGTAGAATTATTTTCAGAACGATATCCCAGGTCACTGATACACTCAGGCTTTAACCCTAATATATCCATTGAAAGTGCACAACAAACGCAGTAGTATACTAGGGATCGAATCAACGGAGACTAAGAACGTACAACTCTTAGTTAAAAATCGAATCAAGCTTGGAAAATATTTAAAATAATGATTACGTTTTCTAAATAGAAATCACGATAAAGTAAAAGTGATTGTAAAATCAATTAACTAAAATGCTAGACAATAAGGAAATCCACAGGTAAACAGGTTAAAGGTCAAGGTTAACATGCAAGATTTTCTTTGAAAATAGTTCCCAACTTGAAAGACAAAGATAGACTAATCCTCTCCCGAGGTATTAGAACCTTATGTTTANCCCCCCCCCCCCCCCGTATCTAGATGATTTAAACATGCAATTCAATTCAGATTCAATATGTTCATAAGTCCCTAAGACAAAACTCCCAAAAGCAAAGGAACTTACTCATCTAGATTAGATCAGACTCCTAAACCAAATCCCTTTGAGTTTATAATTCTAAAATAAATGAACTAGTTAGCTACTCTAATTCACACAATAAGAATAAATCTAGACTGAGAACCTGACAATTTCTATCCATTCTATCAAACCCCAACATTCAACCTAGTTTCCCTGAGAGAAACCCTAAAACCTAACAATCCAACTACTCCTACATGATAACAAAGACAAAAATCATAGAAAGAGTAAACATTGCAGCAATTAAAAACCAAATTGTATAAATTGAAATCAGAGTTCAGAATTCTCTTGAATACTGAAGAAATCTCTTCTCTCTGCAAAGTTCCCTCAAAATAAAAGTGTTGGGTGTTCTAAAATAAAAGCAAGAGGCTTTTATAGTTTATAAAATAAATAAAAATAAAAACCCAATAAGAAAAACTAATAATAAGTCTTGAGAACGAATGTGTCTTTTTGCTTGAAAAGTCTCTTCTTCGTGTAAAGGGATCGACCGATCCATGCTTGAATCAATCGAACTGTGCTTGAAAAGAGATTGATCAATCTAAAATTCCGTAGGTTTCCAGGAGCTTGGATTGATCGATCTATGCTGGGATCGATTGATCTCCTCAGTAAAATGCAGGATCGAACATGGTCAAGCCTGGATCGATCCTTCTGCTTCAATTTGACCATTTTGCACCTGAATTCTTCTAGAAATCATTATTTTCGTTTCAGAGCATCGCAAACACCTAGATCCTGAAAACATGCTAAAAGCACAAAAAAGCACTGGAATAACGTCAAATAGTAGGTATAAATACCCATTATAAAGTGTAAGAACTGAGTGATATCAACTCCCTTAGTCTTAGATCTTTGCTTGTTTTCAAGTAAAGCAAGACTAATTCTAGAGAAGAGGTTTGAAAAAGACCACACAAGAACTCTCAAAATCTCAGCAACCCCAAGTTCAGACATCAAAAGCAAAAGGACACTAATCCTAGACAACCACTGCAAATAGATTTTTTACCACCACCTAACTAACATCATACTCTCAACTCTAAATCGCAAATCAATCAAACCATCAAGTCATATCAACCAGCTCTTTAGATTCTTTTAAGTTCAAACAAGTGTTTTCTTACCTATGGGGTATCGATCAACGCTCTAGAGTATCTGTCTTTCAGGATCCCCATACCGATTCGAGCATCGAACCACTTCGGATCCTGTCATTTCCTTCTCATTTTCTCACTTCTTTATTCATCATTTTCTCTCTTTTTACTGCTTTTCTCTTTTTTTTTAGCAGACGGTTTTTCTGGGAATGACTACGGATTTCTAGATCACGATTTCAATCCTTTTCTGTAATGTTTTATTTTTTTATTGAAGGGAAGGAGAAAAGGATCAGAATCGTACTGAAAGTACTGTTGGATTTATAGAGCACTAAAAATAAAAAATACCTAGCTTAAAGTATTCAACACCATATATATGAAAAATTAAAGATCAATTTAAGTCATAGAAAAGTAGAGCCATCATCAAATCATCAACAATCCAAAAGACCAGAACTTTCAAAAGCATATCAGTTAATCAATGGGGTTTTAATCCTAGATGCAACAATTAATCTAAGTCAGTAGTCAAGTAGAGAACGATACCAAACTCACACCAGGTTAGTAGTCATCATGGATTTCAGTCATTGTTCCTTCGACTCGACTCATCTAGACACCAATTTTTTTTTTTTTTTGAATATTCATCAAAGTAGACAAAACATCAAAATAACGTTAGTAGCATCATGTACCCTCCCCCAGACTTATTTCACACCGTCCTAGTGTGAACATAAATCCAGAAAAGAGATACAACATAAGTCTGAAAGATAATAACAAATGAAAGAAAAACACATAAGTCAAAAGTGAAAAAGAAGAAAAAGATACTGAAAATGTGAAGTCCAATCAATCTGAATTCTGTCCCGAACTGCCACCATCTCTCTCTCTCCTAGCAGTAGGTCCTCCCTCATCATAACTGCGATGCCGAGGTGCTCAGAAACACACTGGACGTTGGATCTTGGCAATCACGCTTCACATCCTCTGAACCATGCTGTGAGTCCGCTATGTAGCATCTGCATTCCATCTGATCGTCTCATAATCAGTAAAATCTGGACGTCAAGGTGGTAAGTCAAACTCACTGAAATCCTCAGAAAGGATAGGCAAGCCATCCTCTGGGATAGGCAAGCCATCCTCTGGGATAGGCTCTTGCTGGCGTCTCTGCCTCTGTGCATTCCTCTGACACCGAGACCGATATCTAGGAAGCTGTAGGGCGTCGATGACAGGTGCAGGTGCATGTGCTTCATATAAATACTCATATCCCGGGAGAAATCGGATGTTGGATAGAGAAGTGATGTTGGTAATCTCTTGCCTTGGCATGTAGACTCTACACCGATGTCCTCTCTCATGCCGGAACTTGTAGATCATCGGTTTCTCAAACTACTTGGTAGAGACAAGGTAAGGCCAATCAACCTGGTTGGTTGCCTTTGCCTGAAAGCATGACTCAAGCGGAATCCCAATATGCAGAAAAACTGGTGTAGCTAAACTACCCATCACCTCAATTCGAGTCGGTTTCCTCAAAGCATCCATCTTCCGACTCACCAAGATCTTCACAAATACCCATCCCAAGTTGGTATCATGCTGAGCTCTGTCTTGGTCACTCTCATAACACACCATTGTGAAATGGCATAATGCAGGAGCTCAAGCTCCATGGAACTGACCGCAACCGACTCCGACTTATCGGAGAAAGTAGATGCTATATTATTCAGAGCAATATAGATTGCGGGGTTGCGAATAGCGGTGAGCTTTGTGGTCTTAGACTCGTACCTCCTATCCGCTATCACTTCCCATAGATCGGTATAAGAATAGAATTTGGGTAACTCTGGAAGATGTCCTGCTAATATGAATCTGAAGATGGGTCCGAACTCGGACATCAGTATCCTGTAAAGACGACCAAGGCATAAGAATTGTACCTCAGTCTCGGAAATGCGAGCATACCGCGAATCTGGATCAGGGTGGTAGATACAAAACGAGGCTAGGAATTACCTCGCCAGGTCAGGATAGAGAGGATATGCTTGGAAGGGAAAAGCCCTGACATCCATCTGAGTGAAGATACCGCTGACGTCCTCATCCACTCCTAATGTGACCAAAGCTGCATGATCGGCAAATCGAGTGGGATCCAACTAACTTTGCAACAAAGCATTGTAGAACATGGAATCGAACTGATCCTACTTTTCTGTGAACTGCCTATCCTTCCAACCCTCTTAAGCTAAGAGACGACCAAGTCCAAGTGGAAATTGTTAAACCAAATCTTGGGTTTGCGAGGCCATGGCTTATTTGGAACTTAAGTTCTATGTCCGGTTTGTATTCCTCGTCTTCCTCATTTTGTTGCATGCTGCTAAAAGCCCACTTTTTCTTTGCTGTTGGAGGTGTTGGAGAAGTCGGACGGTTGGTTTGAGGTGGACGTTGGTTGGTGGATCGAGAGCGAGTGGATCTTCTTGTGGTTGTTGGTTGAGCTATTGGTTGTTGGTCATCACTATCATCTCCAGAATGTGGTTCTGAACCATATCGAAATTGTTCATTGGGATTCATTATGAAGAAAAAAAAAGATCTCAAAACGGAGTTAGTAATTTGATCAATTCAAACCAACATATTCTAGCAATCTAAACTCAATACTAGAGCATTCCTCTACCGCATTCCATGGAAAGATCCTAAAGTAACAAAACGCGAAATCCCTATCAAAACTCAAACCAAAAATCCAGAAGTCCATAATCTCTACATAACTCAACCAAAATCATCGTTCCTTTCTCAATTAAGTATCAAAGAGGTGCAATAATTCCATAAACAACCAATTCCAACATCTACACCAAACAAAACCCAAAACCCGCATGAACCTAGAATTTTTGGACCAAAAGAGAGGGATAAAGTGTCATACCTTGCGCAAATCAAAAACAAGTGAGGTAATCAAAAAGGGCTTGAAAAACCGAGTGGAATAGGCTCAAGAATCGCACAAATCGGTTGAGAATTGAGAGAGATTGATCTAAGGATTCCTTGGAGGTTTTGAGAAATTTTGTGTCTAAAAATGGTGTAATGGAGGTTTAAAATCGTGGGGTAGGGTAAAAGGAAGAAGAAACCAGTTTAATTTGAGTAAAAATTAGTTCATGAAATCTGGTTTAATTTAAGTGTTTTGCGATTTATCTGGACGAGGGATCGATCGATCCCTTTTTACGAACTTACCTGAATTGTTTGGATCGATTGATCCAGAGATGGATCGAGTGATCCTTTTTTGTGCTTGCCTGGGTATTGATGGATCTGGTGGAGTGGATCGATCAATCTGAGCATTCGACCAATTCTGATATTTTCTGAACATCCTGAAACACTTTGAACTCAAAACTAAAAATAAGAAATTAGTGATCTAAGATCTAAAATGACTCAAAACTAAGACCTAATAAACTGAAAACACCAAATAGTGGGTTGCCTCCCACTCAACGCTTGTTTAACATCGGTAGCTTGACGGTGCTTACGTCTAAACTGAGGTTGGATCTGCTAGAGGAATCTCAGGTTCCTCCATTAGCTCTGAAGTAGCTAGATAAAGTTTAAGCCTCTGACCATTTACAACAAACTCATTTCCTTGGTGGTTTCTAAGTACAACTGCACCATATGGCATTACCTCTTTGTTGACAAATGGCCCAGACCACCTAGATTTCAATTTTCTGGGAATAATTTCAATCTAGAGTTGTAGAGTACTATATGATCACCCAGTTTGAAGTCTCTTGGAATGATTTTCTTGTCATGTGCAGATTTTGTCCTTTGCTTGTAGATCCTGGAGTTCTCATATGCTATGTGGTGAATCTCTTCAATTTCATAGAGTTGAATGAGACGCCTTTCTGCTACGGTCTTGATGCTGAAGTTTAACAACTTGACAGCCCATGCAGCTCTTTCATAGATAAGGTTAAAAGGAGTAGTACATAGAGGGGTCTTGAATGCTGTTCTGTATGCCCATACAAAGACCAATTTTTCCTAGAGCTATTTAGCGTTTTCTGCAGGATAGCTTTGATTTCCCTGTTAGAAATCTCTACTTATCCACTAGTCTGAGGGTGATATGGTGCTGCGACTTTATGCTTCACCCCATGCTTCTTGAGAAAACCGTCAAAGACTCTATTTATGAAATAAGTTCCTTCATTGCTGATGACTACTCTTGGAACACCAAACATGGGAAAATCACAGACTTGAACATTTTTAGCACCACTTTCGCATCATTAGAGGGGCTAGCAATCACTTCAACCCACTTCGACACATAATCAATAGCAACTATAATATAAAGGTTATTATGAGAAACATAGAAAGGACCCATGACGTCAATTCTCCACACATAAAAAACCCCTACTTCTGTGGCATCTTATTTTGTTTTGAAATGTTCCCTTGTATTTGGCAAGAATCGCAGTGAGATATGATGTTGTGAGCATCTCTGAACGTAGTGGGCCACCAGAAACCTGCTTGGAGTACCTTAGAAACCGTTTTGAATGTAGCAAAGTGACCATCATAATCTGAATGATGACAGTGGTAAACATTTTGAATCTCTTCCTCAGGCAGACATCTTTGGAACATACCATCTTTGCAAATTTTGTAAAGATATGGTTTATCCCAGTAATAATGTCTGACATCCTTCAAGAACTTCTTCTTTCGGTAATATGAAAAGTCTTGTGGTTCTACATCAGCAGCTAAATAGTTAGCAAAATCATGAAACCAAGGGGTAATCAAATCGTTTCTTTTGGGTCTACAGATAGAATAGTTCTCATCCTCTATGGTGTTGATAGCAAAAAATACGTTCTTCTGGAAAAGAGTCATCAATTGGAACATCCTCATCAACTATGAGTCGGGATAGGTGATTTTCGACTCTGTTTTCAATTCCTCGCTTGTCTTTTATCTCTAAATCAAATTCCTACAAAAGTAAAATCTAGCGCAGTAATCTAGGTTTATCATCCTTTTTAGAAAGAAGATACCTCAATACCGCATGATCTGTGTGGACTACTACTTTGGATCCCACTAAGTAAGATCTGAACTTCTCAAAAGCGAAAACAAATTCTAGGAGCTCTTTCTCAGTTATTGCATAATTGCGTTGAGTTAGATCTAGAGTCCTGGAGGCATAGTAAATGACATGGAGCCTCTTGTCTTTTCGTTGTCCAAGAACAGCTCCAATAGCAAAATCGCTTGCATTGCACATCACTTCAAAAGGTAATTCCCAATCTGGTCGTTGCACAACTGGAGCACTTACCAAAGCTCCTTTGAACGCTAGAAAGGCAGATTGGCAATCATCGTCCTATTTGATGTTGACATCCTTGCATAACAGCTTTGTAAGAGGTCTAGTAATCTTTGAGAAGTCCTGAATGAACCTCTTGTAGAAACTTGCATGACCTAAGAATTGCGAATGTCCTGGACGCATTTGGGTTCCTTCAAGTTAGTCATTACCTCAATCTTGGCTTTATACACTTTGACTCCTTTCTCTGAGATCTTGTGTCCTAAGAAAATTCCACTAGTTACCATAAAATGGCATTTTACTCAGTTCAACACTAGATGTTTCTCTTCACATCTCTGCAGAACCCTGCACAAGTTAGCTAGACAAACATCGAAGGAAGACCCATCGACAGAAAAATCGTCCATGAATACTTCCATGATGTCTTTAATAAGGTTAGTAAAAATAGACATCATGCATCGCTGAAAGGTACTTGGAGCATTACACAGTCCAAATGGCATCCTGCAATAAGCATAGATTCCAAAAGGACATGTGAATGTCGTCTTCTCCTGATCATCTAGGTGAATCGAATATGAAAGAAACCTGAATAACCATCTAAGAAACATTAATAAGGGTGATTAGCCAATCTCTCAAGCATCTGGTCAATAAAAGGTAAAGGAAAATGATCTTTGCGAGTTGCATCATTCAATTTCCTATAATCAGCACACATCATATGGCCTGTAATAGTCCTAGTCAGAATCAGCTCATCATTCTCGTTCTTAACAACCGTTATCCCCCTTTCTTAGGTACTACATGCACGGGACTAACCCAGTTACTATCAGAAATGGGATAAATAATACCCGCATCTAGAAGTTTTTTAATCTCTTTCTCAACAACATCTTTCAGGTTGGGATTCAACCGTCTCTAATGTTCTATAGAAGTCTTAGATTCATCTTCTATATGTATCCTATGCATGCACAAATCTGGTGAAACTCATGTAATATCATCTAAGGTGTAACATAGAGCTCTATGGTACTTTCTTAGTTTAGAAAGATGTAAGTCGGTCTCTATGTTATTCAAGTCGGAATTCACTATCACATGGTATGTAGAATTAGGACCTAGAAATGCGTACCTTAGTCCTTTTGGAAGGGGTTTGAGTTTCAGCTTTGGAGCTTTCATCTCGCTCCATAGATCATTAAGTGGTGCATGGAACGGTTTAGTTGGAGACTTAGCAGTTGTCTCTCCTAATTCCACATAGTCAGTCATCTCCTCAATCCTCCTACAAGCATCTAACATCCTGGAATAACCTGAAACATCATCACTAAGAGAAAAAGACTCGTTAGTAGCATTAGTCAATGCAATCTCTAAAGGATCATCAAACAAAAAGTTGTCATAAACTCCCTCGACAGCCTCCACAATGGTATCTACCCAAAACGACTTGGCATCTAAGGATGGTTTCTTCGAAACCTCTTGTGGATTAAACTTCATTACCATATCACTGAAATGAAGATAGATCTTGCCTTTCTTCACATAAATGATAGCTCCAGCAATTTCTAAAAAGGTTTTTCGCAATATAAGTGGGTCCTTTGGTTTTTCTCCAAGTTCTAACCCACAAAGTCGGTTGGCACAAAAGCTGTCCCAATCTTCACAGGAAGATTCTCAAGAAATCCAACGGAATACTTCATAGAACGATCATCTAAGATGAGTGAGATCATGGTACCTTTGATGTCTATCATACCTAACCTCTTTTCCACAGATAGAGGCATAAGGTTCACACTAGATCCAAAATCACAGAGAGATCTAGCGAATGTGATATCACCAATCTGCACNTGTGATCATCATTGCTCCCTCTTCCAAGGTGATCTTGCTTTTGATCATGATTTTGACATATTTCCTTAAAGAAGGAATCATTTGACAAACATCAAAGAATGGTAGTCTTACATTCAATTCCTTGATCATCTCCTTGCACTTTACATCCTCTAGATCTTTTATAGACTTCTTAGATTGGACTGGATATGGAACCTTTGGTGTGTAAAGTCGAATTAGAACTTCAGAGTTCTAAGAGTTGGGATTGATCGATCCGTTAATGGATCGATTGATCTTTGTTTTCTTCGAGTTCTAGACCGATGGATCGATCGATCCCTCACGGATCGATCGATCTAATCCTCCGGAGTTTTCTGTTTGAATGGATTGATCGATCCCTTGTCATGGATTGATCGATCTGATGCGTCTGGAGTTTTTCGTGAACTTGGATTGATCGATCTCCGCCATTGTATCATTTTTGGGCTTTTTGAAATCTGTTTTTTCTGCAGATTTATCAATTTCCTCTACTAAAACTTCATCAATATGCTCTTTTCCAGTATTCCCCACTAAGGATCTTCCACTTCTCAGTGTGACAGCATTCACAAACTCTTTCTTGGAGTTTGAATCAGATATCTTAGAAAGAAAACTAGTTGGTCTTCTGAAAACTTCAGTAGTTTGAGCAACTTGAGTATCCAAATGCTTAACATAAGTAGTCAATGCTTCAAATTTTCTGTTCAAATAATTGTACATACCGTCCATCTTAACATTTAGGTTCCTTTCACTTTGTTATTGACCTTCCAATATCTTTTGGAGCATGGCTTTCAGACTGTCTTCTTGCTGAACTTGTGGTGGAGGTGCTTGTTGATAAACATATTGAATTTGCTGTTGAAAGCTACCTGAATTGTAATTCTGAACAAAGCCCTTATTATGGTTTCCTTGAAAACCAGTTCCTCCATGATTATTATCACTCCATGACATATTTCCCTTTTTGAAAGCTTGATTGTATCCTTGGTTATACACTCTCTGACCTTGGTTGTTGATGTATCTCACTTCTTCTTCTCATGTTTCTGGTCCTTGGAATGCAAAGCAATTTGCCTCTAACTTCTCTTCATCTTCAGAAAAACTGATTTGTTTCTGATTTTGGTTCTTAAGAAGCTTAGTAAGAAGCTCCTTCACTTCAACTAATTCAGAGGATTCTGATCCAGGTGATCTTCCTCTTCTATCATAGTCTGGATAATGGTTGCTGTTACTAGCAGCCATATTATCTATTAGCTGATATGTTTCATGGACTGACTTAGTCATGAAATCTCCATTACTAGCTGTAACTAGAGAAAGTCGGTACTGAGGTTCGATTCCTCTGTAAAACGTGTTGAAGAGATTTAGCTCTGAAAACCAATGATGAGGACATTCCCTAAGGTATTCTCTAAATTTATCCCATGCCTCAAAGAAGGACTCCATAGGACCTTGCTGAAATTGTGATATATTTCTTCGAAGATTATTGGTCCTAGTGGTAGTGTAGAAGTGTCCTAGAAACTTGGATTTACAATCATCCCAAGTATCGATGGAAATAGAAGGCATGGATTTCAACCATCTGAGAGCCTTGTCAGCCAATGAGTGATTGAAGAACTTACAATGCATAAATTCTATAGAGACTCCATCAATCTCAATAGTAGAGCATATGTCTTCAAAACTATCGAGATGATCCATGGGATGCTCAGTAGTGAAACCATGATATTGATTTTGACGAATCAACTGAACGAGCTGGAATGAGAAATTATAGTCCTAGCGTTGAGGTGAATGAGGATGAAGTGCATTCCTATTAGCAAGGAAACCTTCGGGGTTGTTGAAATCTCCAACTAGAACCATGTGTTGATAAGGTGGGTGATTGAACCTGTTATGGTGGGTTGATCACAAGAACTTGATTAGGTCCCATCTGATTACCATTACCA
>OVBE01013937.1:0-12363 GCA_900406425.1 Iberis pinnata | reverse complement strand
AGAACTAGAAAGTGACAAGAAATGTAATGTAAAAATCCTAAAATTCAAGTGTTATCACAGGGCCGGCCCTGAGCAAAGCCGTATGAAACATTCGCCTACAGTCCCATATTTATAAGCTCATCTTCATAGTTAATAGGCCCCCAAAATTTAAAATTTTATATATATGTGTGTTTTTTATGGCCCAAAAACAATAAGATAAATTACAAGCTTTAATTTTTTTTCATTTTGTTTCAAGCCCCCAAAATCTCAGGGCCGGCCCTGCTAACGTGATAAAATCCTCATGTGGCCTTTACTAGAAAACAAAAGAAAAACGTAATAGTCGCATAAAAAACTAATGAGGTGTTTGTGAAGATAATGTCTAATTCTCTAATCTCCACCACTCTAACAGTATACATCGTAAAATTCTCATCAGTATTAAACGATGCATTTCATTTCTATCTTACTGATATAGATTTGTAATCTCTCGTATATTCACTAAAGAAGATGTACACAAAATATATATAGTAATGAAAAAGACATCTCTAGAACATACTCTAAACTAACTACTGATAAGATAGTCACAAATATTGTAGGATATAGGCCCAAACTTTCCAGGCCTAACAAGACCAGGCCCGCGAACGAAGACGACGAGGTGAAGGCCCATCTCGTCAGACCTCTGAACGACGACCTGTGTTTTTCTATTGAGTCTCATCGACGCACTAATATCTTTTGTAAGAATCTCTAAGCGCGTCGGGACTGTCGACGCGCCTCTCACTGTCAAGTTGTAATCTATCCTTATCAAATATGAACTCAAATCTTCGGATTGACGATCCTAGATTCAACAATTGGCGACTCCACTGGGGACAATTTGATAAAGAGGACCAACTCCCACGACGCACTAAAGACATGGCGACCACAAGCAAAGTCAACGAGCACGTGCACATCAAAGAAATTACGCATCTGAACGATCAAAACAACGAGACCACCGATCCGAAGACACCGACAGGGCCCCACGATAGGATTCCCATATTGCCGACACAAGAAGAAATGAACCAGACGTTAATGCGTCAACTAGAGGAACAAGAAAATAAATCACGCCAGTTAAGAAGTAAGCTCGAAGCGGTCATGACAGCGAGCTTGAGAAGGGCCAAGCTGGAAGTCCTAAATAGAAATCTTTTCGGGACAGCGGACGCATCGACACCAAACACTGAGACCCAACAGGACCGAGACTCCGCCCGACAAGGAGAAATAGCGATGCATCAAAACACATCCAGCCCAAATGATAAGATAAGGGCGATGAAGGCTCAGTTGCGAGAAATGAGCTCGCTTGTCCACAAAACGACGAACGCCGCTCCAGAAATAGAACGAGTCGTCGAAGAAACACAACAAACCCCATTCACCAGGAGGATTACTGAGACCAAGATCAAGCACACTGCAAAGATAAAATTCCAGACGTTTGAAGGTAACGCAGACCCGACGCACTACATGACCGCTTTCACAATTACGATGGGACGCGCCTAATTCACTGACGAAGAAAGAGACACCGGTCTCTGTCAGCTGTTCGTCGAGAATTTGGGCGGAGCTGCCCTATAGTGGTTCTCCCTCCTTGAAGCCATGTCAATCGACAACTTTCAGCAGCTGTCGACGGCCTTCGTCAAACACTACTCCATGTTCATGGAGAAAAAGAATTTTGAACCGCCGACATGTGGTCTTTAAGCCAGGACCCACGTGAGTCTCTAAGGGCGTTCGTGGAACGATACAAGGAAATGGTCTCAAAGGTGGCAATCTCGGACGAAGTGGCGATCGCCGCATTGAGGAACGCCTTGTGGTACGATTTGAGGTTCTGCGAGGAACTATTGTTGAATCAACCACAAACACTGGAAGACTCCCTGCTTAGGGCTAATCGATTCATCGAGATAAAGGAAGAAAGGGCGGCGATGTCCCAGAAGCATACCAAGGCTTACCACGGGAAAGAAAAAGAGGAACAAGTCGAACCCCGACAATTCTACAAAAACCAAGCAAAACACGACAGGGGAAAACGCAACACGAACTACCTCGTGGAAGAACGCAAACCACTGATATACCAGAGGTGAGAGGACGATAGGAACGCGTACTGAAAATTCCACAATCGCCAGGGGCACAGCACATCCGACTGTCGTCACTTAAAATATACACTCCTCAAAAAGTACCAAGAAAATAGAGGGCGCGACCGACAAAAACGACCTAGCCAATTTCCGCCCCACAATAATAGAGAGCGCTCCCAAAACTGCCCCCAAATCAAGATTGTGAAGGAGGAGGCAGGCAGCAAAGGCAGCCAGTCGGCGAGGATATGGCTCCATCGCGCCAACGTAACAACAACAAAAGAGAGGAAGATGTCCCATCTCCACGACGTCACATAAACGTCTTTTTAGGCGGACTCGAACGGCGCGGTGACAACATCTGAACTATAGCAAAGCCGGATCATTTGGTTCTAAACACGAGAGGTGCGGCAATCAGCAAAAAAATGAGGCATGAACCAATCCGATTCACCGTCGACGATCTAATCGGGCTTGATGGCGTACACTTCATCCTCGTCGAGCTAATCATCAATGATTGCGAAGTAACCCGGATCCTCATTGACACCAGGATCTCCGTCGACATAATTTTCAAGAGCACTCTCCAGAAAATGGAGATCGGAGAAGAAGCTATCAAGAAAATGACGCAATCACTTACCGGCTTCAGCGGGGACTCGGTAGAAACTGTCGGGACCATCGAACTCCCAATTCAGGCCGGAGGAAGCATTACCACGACAAAGTTCCAGGTGGTTGATGAGCACCCAATCTTTAACGCGGTCTTAGGGACTCCATGGCTCGGAGCAACCAAAGTCGCGGTCTCAATCTTCCATCAGTGCGTCAAAATCCCAACAACGAGAGGAACGGTGATCCTTCGGAGCAACCAGCGTGCTACGAGAACATGTTTCATCGCCGAACACAAGGCCCGTTAGAGCAACGAGCTATAGCAATTACAGCTGGGGCGCGCCGAAAGACCGGACATCCCAAAGGAGCGCGAGGACCCCCACTGCAAAACCATCGACCAAGTGAATATTAACGCACTAAGCCTAGACCGCTGCGTAGGAGTTGGCCACGAACTCGAAGAAACAATTAAGGTCGAACTGATCGATTTCCTCAAAGAAAATTCCGGCTCCTTCGCCTGGTCGCTCGAATCCATGACAGGCATCAACCCTAGCATAACTTGCCACAAGCTTAATGTCGATCCGACGTTCAAACCAATCATACAGAAGCGTCGAAAATTGGGCCCGAAACGAGCGCAAGCGATGAACGACGAAGTAGAAAAGCTTCTACGCGCTGGTTCCATTACAGAAGTCAAATATCCCGAGTGGCTGGCTAACCCAGTCGTGGTTAAAAAGAAGAACGGAAAATGGCGGGTCTGCATCGATTTCACCGACCTGAACAAGCCTTGTTTGAAAGACAGCTACCCACTGCCACACATAGACCGTCTCGTCGAAGCGACCGCGGGGAACAAACTCCTCTCATTTATGGACACCTTCTCAGGCTACAACCAGATAGCCATGCATCACGATGACAGAGAAAAAATGGCCTTCATAACGGACAAAGGGACATACTGCTATCGCGTCATGCCATTCGGATTAATGAACGCTGGCGCGACGTATTAAAGCCTGGTTAACCGAATGTTTGCTGATTTACTAGGAGCGTCGATGGAGGTATATATCAACGATATGCTCGTCAAGTCCTTATCCAAGATGGATCATATCGAGCACCTACGCTCCTCTTTCGCAATCCTCAACAAGTACAGAATGAAGCTCAATCCAACCAAGTGTACGTTCGGCATCACCTCTGGAGAATTCCTCGGGTACATCGTCACCCAAAGAGGAATAGAGGCAAATCCAAAGTGAATTAAGGCGTTAATCGACCTGCCTTCGCCAAAAAGCACGAGAGAAGTACAACGGCTAACAGGACGAGTCGTAGCACTCAACAGATTCTTCTCCAGATTGACCGACATATGTCTCCCGTTCTATCAATTGCTGCGCGGCGATAAGAGGTTTGACTCGGATGACAAGTGCGAGCAGGCGTTCAAGGAACTGAAAGAATACATGTCCACGCCGCCCATATTGGCCAAGCCCAAAGACGGAGAAACGCTCTACCTCTACATATCGGTATCCATGACAGCGGTCAGTGGCATGCTTGTCATAGAGGACCGCATCAAACAGCGACCGATATTCTACACCAGGAAAACCCTCGACGGTGCGGAAGTTCGCTACCCTACCTTAGAAAATTGGCCTACGCCATCGTCATCGCGACGCGCAAACTACGACCATATTTTCAGTCGCACACCATCACAGTCCTGACGGCCCAACCCCTAAGCGACATCCTCCACAGCCCAAACCAATCAGGGCGCATGGTGAAGTGGGCCATCAAGCTAAGCGAATATGATATCAATTTCCGGGGACGGACAAGCGTGAAATCCCAAGTACTGGCAGATTATATCACCGAGCTACCACCAAAGTTTATCGAAGGCGCCAAGGCCCCTCGAGTATGGATACTGCACGTCGATGGATCCTCTTGTTCAGGAGGATCAGGAGTCTGGATACGCGTGGAATCTTCGGAAGGAGAGGTACTAGAACAGTTTTTCGTCTCGGATTTAACGCGTCGAATAATGAAGCAGAATACAAAGCGATCATAGCGAGGCTCAAACTGGCAAAGGGCATCAGAGCGACCCAGATACGAGCGTTATGTGACTCACAGCTCGTTGTAAGCCAGTTCGCAGGAGATTACGAGGCTAAAAGCGAAAGGATCGACGCGTATTTCCGCGTAGTCCAACACTTAGCAAAAGAGCTGGAATACTTCGAGATTGTGAAGATCCCAAGGAGCGAAAACAAAATTGCAGACGCACTAGCAATGATAGATTCAGCTAGTGACTCGAACTTACGCTGAACCATCCCAGTAGAAGAAATTAAGAAACCCAACATAATCCGAGACTTCGTCCACTTCATCGACGATCACGACATCGCGGAAGACGACGTCGAATTCAGAGCTGATCACGAAGCCCCGATCGTCGACTGGTGCGACGAAATCAACCTATGCATAGCCGATGGAACAAAACTTGAAGACAAATGGGCAGCAAGCCGACTAAAGGCAAAGGATGCTAACTACATGATGATGGACGGACATTTACTAAGGCGCGACTCGACGGGCATCCTGCTCACTTTCCCTAGCCCTGAAGAAACGGAACGCATCATCAGTGAAACACATGACGGGGCAGGAGGTAATCACTCCAACGGAAGCGCTTTGGCGCTGAAGATCAAAAAGCATGGCCACTTTTGGCCCACCATGATCGCAGATTGCTACAAGTACGCCCTGAAGTGCGAATAATGCCAACGACACGCCCCCAATATCCACCAACCAACAGAACTCTTGCGTAGCTCGACATCTCCATATCCCTTCATACGATGGGCGATGGACATCGTCGGACCGATGCCCTCCTCCCGCGGCAGGAAATACCTCCTCGCCATGACGAACTACTTCACCAAATGGGTCAAGGCCAAATCCTACGCCGAAATACATGACACCCAAGTGCAAAACTTCGTCTGGAAATATATCATATGCAGGCATGGACTACCCTACGAGATCGTCACAGACAACAGGATGTAGTTCTGTTCGCACCAGTTCGAAGACTTCTGCTCAAAATGGAGGATTCGTCTCAGCCACTCGACTCCCCGATACCCACAAGGGAATGGCCAAGCCGAAGCAACCAACAACCATCGTCGACGGTTTAAAGAAGCAACTAGAGAAGAAGAAGGGACTTTGGGACGATTAGCTAGACGGGGTACTTTGGTCTCACCAAATAACGCCTAGAAGGGCGACTAATCAAACTCCGTTCTCTCTCGCTCATGGCATCGAAGCCATGGTACCTTCTGAAGTCAACGTATAGAGCCTTATAAGACTGAAATTACCCGAGAACACTAGCACAAATGACACAATGCTGCATGACCGCCTCGACGAAGTAGAAGAGAGCCGCGACAAAGCTCTCCTGCGCATCCAGAATTACCAACAAGCCGCAGCGCTTTATTACAACAAAAACGTGCACGTACAGTGGTTCGGCGAAGAAGATCTGGTCTTACGTCACATCCTCGACAACACAAAGGAGTACAGAGCAGGCAAGCTCGGCGTCAGATGGGAAGTGCCCTACCAAATAACCAAGATCGTCAAACTAGGCGTCTACCAGCTAGACAACTTACACAGAACAATGCAACCGCGCTCCTGGAACGCACATCACCTCAAACTTTACCACTACTGACTCAGGTATAGCCGCACCATGAACTACGGATGGCTTGATCCCACTATAATGGGTACGTAGGCAGCCCAAAATAAGGGTCAAGCTATGATAAAAAAAAAAAAAATTCCACATCTTAGCNATTTTTTTTTTTTTTTTTGGGGGGGGGGGAATAGACGCCCTCATTACCCTCCGTTTATAATAAACTTCAGTTCATATCAAACTCTACGCAAAAATAAAAGCAGAGCCTAGTCTCGCCGAGGTAACCATCGCAAAAGCAATATCAAATAAAGCCGAGCCCAGCCTCGCCGAGGTAACCCTCGTAAAACTGAAATCAAACAAAGCCGAGCCCCGTGCTCGCAGTGGCGTTCTAGCTAAACGATCACTATGGGAATAAGGAACCACTACGCAATAACACTTGCACCCGAAAAGCCGAACTAAAGGCTCGCACGTTCCAGCAAGTGATGATCACCTAATAAGCTGAGCCCAAACTCGCCAGATCATTGACGAACTAGAATACTAGGATAAGCCGAGGCTAATGCAGCCTCGCACCCACTTAAAAACACGAATAGCCGCAATAACACGAAACTTGATAGAAAGCGCTATAAGTCAAAAGCACGAAATACTATTAAAAAAAAACAAGATTTTTACATAACACCACCGCGGCCAAAGGTGCTACGAAATAACATAAAGAATACAGAAAACAACAAGAGAAGGGCCTAGGAACAACGATTCTAAGCCACATTATCATCCGCGTTGCCATCTTTTTCTCCCTCGTCATTTGCCCCAGCAGGCTGAATCGACGAACCTTGATCATCGACTGTGTGGACAGTTTCCTCCAGCCTCTTTAACGGGCAAGCAAGGTCTTATGCAGAAAGTTTGGCTACATTGATCAACTTCCGAGCCTACTGCTTCTCCTTATGTTGCTCTGCGAGAGACTCGCGAAGAAAATCAGGGACCGCACCACCAAAACCAACCACCATACTGAAGATCTCACCGGCCTTCGTATAACAGGCAATGGCCTCATCCAGCGGACGAGCTTCGTGCAATCCGTCAAGATGTTTGCGAATCTTCCCTAATTGTGCATCAATAGACGTGACCCAAGCGTCTTCAGCCTTCGCAACAGCCTCCTTGACCGGAGAATCGTGCTTCCTTATCACGTGCGACCTCTCTTTATTCGCGTCATCGTATCAAGTGGCGAGCACTTGATTTTCCTTGATAAGCCTTTTCATTTCGCGTTCCAGCCCCTCGTTGCGCACAGCAAAGCCATCCCTCTCAACCGTCAACGCCTCGCACTCTGCCTCGGCAGCTTTCATGGTCGAAGTAGCTCTCTCAGCCATTGCATACGCATCGGCCGCTTGCGCCTCAAGCGTCTTACCCACGGTGACCAACTTTTTAGACGTCTCCCTCTCGCCCCGGTACAACGCGATATACTTATCCGCGTTCTCACGAGAAGTTGTAGCAGCCTCACGAGCAAGTCGCACCTTCGCCCTGAACCACCTGAACATGTTGTTATCCATTTGCCCAGTCTGCACAAATAACACGAATCAGTATAAGTCGGCAAACAAAGAACCTTACCAAGGACTTACCCTAATGTAAGACGAGGAGAACTCATCGAACATCTCATTAGACCTGGCTTTAGTAGAAAACTGGTCGAGAGTAGCGAAAGGGATCAGCTGGCTGACGAGCTCGCCACAAGCGGCAGGGTCCTCGTGCATTCTAAGCATGTCATCATAGTGAAAATTGAAAGGGATTTTCTCAGCATTCTCCAGAGCGATCCGCCACGAGCCGAAACCTCCTCGTCCACATTTTCGGAGCCGCTCTCCTCCCTCGCATCCCCAGACTCTTGACTCCCATGCGTTTCAACTGGGATGTTCGAACGTTCTTTGGTTTGAGGCTTGTCGACAATCGTCTCAATATTCGCAATAGGGAGCGGCTCGCTTGGCACCTCCCTCGTCGGGGGAGCGTTAGTTGGCTCATTGATTATCAATGTCGCATTGAAAGCTCATTTCTGCACTCTCACCTCGTCAGCCGCAGTCTGCTTTCTCTTAGGCGAGGCTTGGAGAATTCTCTTCCCGGCTGCTTTCTCAGATAAAGCAGCCGCGACAGGCGCCTCAGCAGGCTTCTCCTTTTCTACTGCGACCTCATCCACTACGTTATCAGTATCCCTAGTTACCTTAGGAACCATCACTGTTCCCAACAGCTTGGCCGCAGCTTCAGCTTGCTTCTTTAGAGCCGCAACTCTCAACTCCTCAACAAACGACGATGACATTTGTGTTAGACGAGGTACCGGACATCGATCCCAATAAACTGAAAATAGGAAATGAACAAGTTAATAACGACGCAAAGCGAACAGTGTTAACAAACGCAGTAATGGAACGCACCTCTAGCAAAGATAGGTTGACTCTGATTGATCTTCTCTCGAGTAATATCTCCCCATAACGTCGATCCCAAGGCTTGGATCTTCCTGATGTTATCGAAAAATCCGGGAGAATATTTCTTGATGGGAAAAGGACGATCTGCAAAAAAAGGCGAATGCATTAGTACGAACTAAGGAAAATGCAAAGACAACGTGAAGCTCTACCAACGCGCATATTCAATTTCATGGAATAATTTTAGGCACACGACGGAACGGACGCGTCGTTGACCTTCACGAAGAACCATTGATGGTGCCAATCCCATATCTTCCTCGGTACCCCACCGACAACTCTATATTGGTTCTTCCATGACACGTAAAACATCCCCGTCGGGCAACGAAACTTGTCTACTACCCTTGTACTAGTAAAGAACCGCATCACATCTGCAAAGAATACGCTATAAACGTTAACACCAACCTCGGCCGCTAGAACCAGCATCCCCACCAGAGTGCAAATAGATGCGACTGTGTGTTGTGAAATACTCATTTGGCGCTTCGCGCAGTAGGAGACAAAGACCTTCAGAATCAGGAACCATAGACGAGCACAAGAAAGTAATCCTCGAAAACATCGAAGTAACCCTGCGGAGGATCCCACGATCTCACCCTCGGGCCCGGAACTCGAAATACGAGGTTAGGGTCGGTAAAGCCGCACTTGATCAACATTTTTTGTAGACGCACTTTGGTCATACGACCCCAGTCATGTCGTCGATGTCTAAAGGAGGAAGAGCGGATGAACCATCCCCATCCGATCGAGGAACAAACGACTCTAGAGTGGGTGTCGTCATGCTCCGCATCACACCATCATTTAGAGAGATTCTCTTCAAAGGCTTGGAAGGTTGCGTCCTAATGCGTCTTTCCGCAAATACTTTCGTCCTCACAGTTAAAGGAACCATGTACATTGGATCGTCCTGCGCGGTGTTGCCTCGCGACTCTTTCCTTATCGACAACGGGATTGCGTCGATATGATCAATAGGAGAGGTCGTCCTACTCGCGACCTTGACTTATCGCTCCGACGCATCCTTCGCGGATTCCGCGACTTCGGCTCCATCTGACAAAGTGCTCGCCGTAGGGTATGTTTGACGAACTCATTCGCCCGCAGAAGACTCAACGGGCTGGCTCGATGATGCCTCTTCAGACGCACTAGTATTGCTACCAACATCCAGATTCATAAGATCGCAACACATCGCGTCGAGGAGATAGTAAAGAAAACTAGAGAGAGAGTAGAGAGAAGGGAGAGCAAAGAAAGTACCTTAGTCAGAAATGCGAAGTGAAAACAAAGAAGAAGCAAAGGGGTATATATAGAGAAGTGACCGGAAGACAAAGCGTCCCGGTCAATCTTGACCAGGAGACGAAGAAGCAATCAAAGGAATTACAGACATACGAACCAGCAGAAAGACGAATGACCGGCATGGAGAAACTTCTCCACGAAGCCAACCACCCTCGATCCTAACGCCGACCGTTGGAGACGCCAGCTCATCGTCACACGCTGCTTCGGAATAATGATGAGGTAGACGAAAGCGCGACCTGGTGAGATTGGACCCAAAAAGACACTGTGTCCGCTGATCTGCACNGGGGGGGGGGGGGGGGACTTATTGTAGGATATATGCCCAAACTCCTTAGGCCCAACAAGACCAGGCCCGCGAACGAGGACGACGAGGTGAAGGTCCATCTCGCCTACTCGATGAGGCACGTGGCACTGCCGGCATAACAGTGCACCTAGTCTCTCTCTAGCGCGGCGAATAGTCACCTACGAGCTAAACCGCCGGATAAACAGGAGACCTAGCTAACTACCCGCAATGATGACAAAACAAGTATAAATAGAGAGCAACCCCGAAGCGAAAGAGGGTTGGTTTTTAGAGAGAGAAAGCCTTAGAGAGAAGTCAGATCTCTTAACGACGACCTGAGTTTACTCCTAGCTACATTTCGACGACCTGAGTTTTCCTTGAGTCTCATCGACGCGCTAATATCTTTTGTAAGAATCTCTAAGCGCGTCGGGACTGTCGAAGCGCCTCTCACTGTCAAGTTGTAATTTATCCTTATCAAATACGAACTCAAATCTTCGGATCGACGATTCTAGATTCAACAAATATATTCATATATACACTAACACATCCCTTCATGATAGATGAAATAATGTGAGACCAATCTTGTTGAATAAGGAACATATTTCGTGTGTCGTAGGGGTTTGGTTAAGCTTTTGAGACATAAGAAACACGAAGTTGACATTGTTGTTCTACCTTCTAAGTCACTAATAAAATGAATCCACCCCAACATGTTTTATTTGGATGTTAAACATCGAATTTGCACATAACTATGTACCACCAACATTATCACTATAGATAATTAGTAAAAGTGACACCAAATTCCTATAATATAATACGCACCCATTGAACTTCAGTGGTTGTAGTAGAGACAATTTTATATTACGCTTCAGTATAAGATCATGCAACTGACAATTGTTTATACGAGGACCAAGAAATAAAAGTGTTTGTCAAGATAAACAAGATAAGCACCAGTGGTTGTATAGCATCTTTGTCGCTAGTCCAATGAGCACTATAAAATACATGATCGAGTGAGACAATTGGTGGAAGAGAACCACACTCCTCAGTCTTTAGTTTTGGTCATGCTCTTTATCGATTCCAATTTAATGCCTTTGAGTGAGTTTGTGTCGCTCCGCATTTTAGGCCGGTCTGAGATCTTAATCTTCATTGGCTTCATTGGCTTCTTTTTCAGTCAAGACGCATGTCATGGTAAATCACCTCACCATGTTTTGACTAGGTAATTCACCTCACCGCGGTAATTCACCTCACCGCATCTTGACTGGGTGATTCTCCTCATCGTGTCTTCACTGGGTGATTTACCTCACCGCGACGATTCATCTCACCGCGTCTTGGCTGGGTAATTTACTTCACTGCGTCTTGATTGGGTGATTCACCTTACCGCGGTGACTCACCTTACACTACAAGAAAACATAAGGTTTTCCTACTGAATTTCCTACAGAATTTATTTCCGTAGGAAATTTCTCACGAATTTCCTACAGTTTTCCTACGAACTTATTTCCGTAGGAAAGCCGTAGGAAATTTCCTATGGCTTACCTGTCCCTCGGAAATCAATAGGAAATTTCCTACAGATTTCCTACGAAAACACGGATGGTAGGAAATTCATAGGAAATCTGTGGGAAATTAGTAGCCGTTACTAGCCGTTTCTTACCGTTTCAAAAATCAGATTTTCCTACGGAGATTATCTGTAGGAAATCCATATGTTTTTTTGTTTATAAAAACCAGAAGCTTGTATCACCCAAACACACACACAAAAGTATACGATTATCTCAAATTATATTCACAAACAACGAGTAGTTTGGAATATGTCGTATTTTCGATCGTGGATGGACGGACCGACGATGGATCCAGAGATAAATTTACTTGCTGAAGAATATGCAAGAGGTGTATGCGAATTTATGGAATTAGCTTGTCAACAACATTCAGCGCTGAAAAATCGNGTTCCATTTGTAGAAATTCTCACAATATTAGGATTGATTTAGTCTGGAATCATTTATATTGTAATGGGTTTATGGCCGGTTATAAGATTTGGTACTTGCATGGAGAAAGACTAGAAGGTAATAGTAGTAGTGTACCTTATGTTGCGGGTAGTTTAGAAGAACAACCTAGAACGGAAGT
>OVBE01013936.1:0-12235 GCA_900406425.1 Iberis pinnata | reverse complement strand
ATTAAAAGGGAAACGTCAAAAAAATAAGTAAGTTTACGCGGGATCAGATACCGCTTCATTAAATCTCAAAATAGCACTTATTATCCGCTATTAAAAATATTGGCAACCCTCACGACGTCTACGATAGCACTCCAGTAATTCGCGCTATCGTGGAGAACTATCAATACTACTTTTTCTTGTAGTGTGCGTTTTTATTTTAACACTCGGGGAAAATATTTATATAAAAAAAATAAAAAATAAAAAGAAGGAGCCCGAACCGCACTCACGCGAGGGGCGTGATCCGAGCAGCTGAAAAAGCTAAAAAAGCTTAAAAAAACTTAAGTCAAAAGAGCTAAACAAAAGCTAGAAAACGCTTAAGTCAAAAAGCTAGAAAACGCTTAAGTAAAAAAAAAGCTAAACGAAAAAGGTTAAGTTAAAAAGCTAAACAAAAGCTAAGATAAAAGCTAAACGAAAAAGCTTAAGTTAAAATGCTAAACAAAAGCTAAGATAAAAGCTAAACGAAAAGCTTAAGTCAAAAAGGTAAACGAAAAGCTTATACTAAAAAGCCGAACAAAAAGCTAAGATAAAAGCTAAAAACAGCTAAGTCTAAAAGTTAATACCAAGAGGCTAAAATAAAAGCTCTAAAAGCTAAGATGAGGAGGCTAAAATCAAAGCTAAGAAATGTTAAGTGAAAGCCAAAAGCTAAGCTAAAAAAGAGTTCGCAAATCGAAAACCGCGCTCAAAGATTAAAAAGAGCTCGGAAAGAACTTAAGCAAAAGCTAAACAAAAGGTTTAAGGCCTAAAGGCCGGACTAAAACGGAAAAGGATTTAGATGAAAGTATAAACAATGCTTAANTCCACCAACTCATCCATCTTGGGTCCAATGTTGGACCCAAACTCGTCAATAAGAACCGCAGCATCGGTAGAAGTGGAGACATGAATGTTGGTGGCGGAGTCCCGAGGGGGAACACGTGAGCTACCATCAGGAATGAGAACCGGAGTCGTAACCGGAGAGGATGGCAAAATCTCCGAAGTCGAAGGTGGGGGCGAAGGTCCTGAGAAAAGACGCAAAAATCCCTCCAAGTCGAGAGGGGGGAATACTCGCCTTGGCTTTGTCAGACGCCTTCCTCGTAATCTCGCAATCAGCGGTAAGAACCTCAAGCTCTGCCTTGAGATCCGGGACCTCACCTTTCTCAATGTCCGAAAGGAGCTCAAGGTTGGCGTTGACTTCACGGAAATACACAAGCGAGTCTCGGGCAGCACTTTGAGCAACAAGGTGAAGCTTCACCTGCTCAATCCCATCGCATACCATCTCGGCAACCGCTTTCTTCGCCTCATCTCTAGCCCGCGCGGCGTCAATATCCCGAGAACTTGTAAGTGCGGCCTTCTCAGCTTCAAGCGCGAGCTTCTCCTGAAAATAAGCAAAGGACTCGGATCATACCATCTTAAACTTCTCGTGCATCTCGTTTCGATCCTCTTTTGCATCCATCGCGGAAGTCTCAGCGGCAAACATGCGACTGCGAGCCTCCTTCAGCTCCGCCATGAGTAAGGCAAGCTGGTCCTCCGCAGCTTTCAGGCCGGATCCGTCTTTAGCGGCGACAAGTTGGCGGCCAAATAGCTTGAGAGTGCTATTGTACCAACCCAGAGACTGCACAAAGAAAGATACGGAGCTTAATCAATACTTAATAAAAATAATGGTGATAAAGTAATGAAAGACAAGCAAGACAATAAATGCGTCTCGTTTACCTCGCCGACACTCCTAGAAAACTTCTTGTAATGATCGCGAATCTCATCCAGAAGATCCAGAATTTTTGGGACTTTGCAGCTCTCAAAGCGGAAGTGACGAAAGAGATGTGAGGATGAATCCGCATCCGCCACAATCGACTTGTTCGCCTTGTAATCAAAGCCCAGTCATGCTTCTTCCTCTTGCCGTCACCCCGCGCATTCCCTTGTTCCAGAAGTTTCCTCTTCAAAGATCCTCGCAAGGAGGGAGCGCCTTCAGCAGGCAAAGGAGCATCTTGGGCTGTGGGCAAAGCGATGACGAGTCGGCAACCCAATTTCGTAATTGCCGAGGGATCAGCTGACATCATCGGAGCTTTTCCAACGCTCTTGAATCCCTTATCCGAGCCTGGAGAAGAGGAACGGCGAAGGCGGAGGAGGCAGCAGGGGGAGCTTCGCGACGTGTCAGCATGCTGGAATCCTGGGTGGCAGCATTCTTGGCTTTCCTGGCGGCACGGTAAGAAGTCATCACGATGTCCTGAGAATCGTTGGGAACTGAAACAAGAAACATCACTTAGAAATAAAACAAGTGAAGTTATAAAAAAAAAAACTTAAGTAAAAGGCAATCGCGCAAACCGGTGGTTTCGTCGGAAGAAGGTGGACGCTGAGATTCGCAGAAGATCCCAAGTCGCAAGTTGGATTCGAAGATCCTGATCGGAGTAAAAGATTCCCAAGGACTTCTCCGGGCGGCAGGAGCAAATGAAATCCACAAGATCCCGAGAAAGCTGTGGGAGTTTTCCCTTATTTCGGTTTAGCGCTGCATAGAACTATAAAAAGATATCATAAGTTATAAAAGATAGAAACTCATTAAACTATAAGTTAAAAAAGATGTTAGCCAATTCTGCTAACCGGGATCAGGGGACCAATCCAGAATCGCTAGACGGGAAAGACGGCCGAAAGTCGACTCGTTTACAAAAAAGTAAAAGTAGCATCGCTTCCAAAGCTCGTCTTTCTTGGGGAAACCTGAGAGGATGTTGCAGCGACGATTTGACATCGAGTAGAAAAAGGCAGGTTGGTTGCGAACCCCTCTAACCGACTCAAGACGGACAAGAGACTTAACGTCGAGTTCAAACTCGTTCTCCTCGGCTAAGATTTGAAAACCCACAATGGTACGATTGACGTTCGGACAAAAGTGAGCTAAAGCAATCCTGAGAGTATGCATGAACCGGGTAAGGAGCTCATGTAAAGGGAAGGAGAGTCCGCATTCTCTAAAGTAAACCTCGTATGCCCAACAAAGACCATCTCTAACTATCTACGGATTCTCTAGGGGAGACGGAGAGATAAGCTCAACGTTCTTCGGCATGCGGCAACTGCACTGTAATCCTACTAATCTATCTAAAGATAACCTGGATTGCAGCTGAGGACCAAAGAGGGTAAGCCGATCAGGAACTTGACAGGGAGTGGTGGCTGGCGATCGCCTCGGTCCCAGCTCGGAAGGAAGACTCGGTGTCAGCTCGGGAGTTCCTCGAGAACTAAAACTTGGACTTGATGGTAGAAACAAAGCATATCGATCCGGAGTAAGAGAGAGAACCTCCGTGTCACCCAATTCGGAAGAAGCCGCTAGGTACTCCAGTTCGGAAGTAGCTGCTTGCTCAGAATCGGAGCCGACTGTTCGCTTCTGACTCGGCGGGGACAAGACAGCCCGTGGACTCAGCTCGGATCGCAGGATCGGCTCGTAAGAAAACCGGCTAGGAAGAAAACCAGCCCGGATCAGCGAGAAGTTTGCAGGGATTGGCTCGCAGAGTCGGCATGGGTCATGGACTCGGCTCGGGTCACGGGATCAGCTTGGGTCACGGGCTCAGCTCAGGTCACGGGCTCGGATCGGGTTGCGGGTTTGAGTCGAGCGGTGGGCTCAGCTCGGAAGGGGTAGCTAGCGCGGGAGAAAACCGATCCGCATCAGCGAGAAAGGCCTTCAGCTCGAACGCGGCCTCAGCTCGGGTCGCAGGTTCGACTCGAGCGGTGGGCTCAGCTCGGAATGGGCAGCCAGCGCGGGAGAAAGCCGATCCGCATCAACGAGGTCACAGGGTTGGCTCAGGTCACAGGCTCGGCTCGGGTTGCAGGCTCGGCTCGGGTCGTAGGCTCGGCTCGGGTCGCGGGCTCGAGACGTGCGTTGGGTGAATCTTGGAAGGAGCAGTCGGTGCGGGAGATAGCTGATCCGAATCGGCGAAAACTGCCCTCGGCTCGGGTCCGATCGGTTCGGGCCTCGGGCTCAGTTCGGAGGAGCAAAACTCGCGGCTCGGCTCAGGTGGACCGCTCAGCTCGGGTGGACTGCTCAGCTTGGAGGGAGCCTTCGACGCGGGAGAAAGCCGACCCGAATCAGCAAGAATCGCCCTTGGCTCGGGTCCGCTCGGTTCTGGCCTCGGGCTCGGTTCAGGGGAGCGACACCCGCGGCTTGGCTCGGTTGGTCCGCTCGGCTCGGAGAGGAGCGGTGCCTGGTCTGGGATCTTGGCGATGCGGCTCGGATCGGAGAGAGGAGACTCCATGCGAGAAAGGAGAAGAGAAAAATGGAGAAGTGAAGAAGAGAGAGAAAGAGGAAGGGGAAGGAGAAGAGATGAAAAAATGTGTTGAGAAGAAAAAGAAAAGAAAAAAAAAACACTTTTCTCCAACAAATAAGAAAAGTGGGGCTTTGATCCAAAAAGATCAAAATTAGCACCCAAAAAACTGTTTTGCATGACTAAAGTCTCCGGAAAATGGATTAAAACATAGAAATCAAGCATGAATGCAAAGAAAACTCAAGAAAAAGTCTAGAGAGAATAGAGACTAATCAAAAACCAGAAAATTCCTATGAAAGAGTTGTGAAGTGGAGTTACCTGGAGATTGTCTTAAGGAGGAATGAATTGTACAAAAACCCTGCAGAATGCTGGAGAGTGGGTTTAAATAAGAAAATGGTTGGGAGATATTTCAGGAAAGAATTTAATAAGCTAACATTCTTACCGGAAGATATGATCTGCAGAATATCCTAATTGAGGGAAAATCCGATTAAAGGCTTAAATCACGTACTAATTTGAATCTCGCAATTGAAACTTCCATTACAGGATTAGCGGGAAAAATGTGGGAGTGTAAATTCCCCCGGGTCGGATTCTCGAGATTTGACCCGGCCTTAGGAAGTAAATGGGCTTCCCCGGGCCCACTTACGGAAGGCGAAGAGAGGAAAGCCAACTAAGCGGGTGAGCTCGCGACGAGAGCTGAACTTGCGAGGAGAGCTTAACCCACTTAGGGAGCTGAGAGCTCGCGAAGAGAGCTGATCCCACTTGGAGAGCTGAGAGCTTGCGGAGAGAGCTGAACTCACTTGGAGAACTGAACTCACCAGGAGAGTTGAGAGCCCGCGAAGAGAGCTGATCTCACCTAGAGAACTGAACTCACCAAGAGAGCTGAACCGGCGCGAGGAGAGCTGAACCGGTGCCCGGAGAGCTGAACCAGCACACGCAAAAGTAGTCAACACCTCCGAGTTGACCACCAAAAATCGTGCCTCATTTATGGCGAGATCAGTGGTTACGAAGGAGAATTCAAAGAGATCTCACTCCTGGAATATAGGAGGACAAGTTACTCTTTAAGATTGTGAGAAAGTTCCATAGAAACTACCTCACAGAACCGTTAGAGAGTTCATATTATAAGACTTTATTGTAAGTAGAATATCTCTTTTTTGTTTGGATTGATTGTGGTGCATGTGTTTTAGTTCATGTGTTGAGTTCTTCTGATAGGGACGTCATCTCTAATGTACGCTTACGCCCTCCATTAATTTCGACACATATATAATGCACGAGGGCGATAGTTTCGAACTATCGAGGTTCCTGGTCGATATTACTTACAAGCCGTTTCGGAACACAAATTCCACGTTCAAGATATATTTTCTAGATTTCACCATAGTCTGATGGGTTGAGTCATCATGGACTCTATCTGTATCAAGTACTCTGAGTTTTCATGACTGAAATCCTGGCTATTTTTCTGCATCTCTCGAACTGGTATATCTCACTTCTGTTGAAATAGCAATTGGATTAGTTAGTTTTGGTAAAACTAGTCTACAAACTGTATTAAATAGTAATTGGATTAGTTAAGTCTCTATTTAAAGTTGTCTTGAAATAGTAACTGGATTACTTAGCTTTAGTAAAACTAGTTATGTAGTAGTTTTGTATAACCAAAACAGAGCAAATAAACAAAGAAAAGAAATGTTAAATTCAACATTCTCTTATCTTTAAATTGCAGTGCACGTCGTCGGTCGTATTATATTCATTGGAGATGTCGCTTACAAAGAATCTTTGACTAATATAGGGGTTATGGAGAACACTCTTGTGCTTATGTTTGTTTTCATGGATAGAGAGTGAGTTACTTATTTCACATTTGTTGTGGCTTGTTTGAGTTTGGAATAACTGTGTTGTATATGTGTATTGATTGTAATCAATATATTTGTTTTAGTTGAAGGCTTCTAGATTGCAAAGTTGTTGGTCGATACGTGGATCATTTTGATGGGTTAAAGGCTTATGTTCATCCCAATGGTAATACTTATTATGCATTTTGATTATGGGGGGGGATGGTCGAAGAAAATGGTAATTATTAGCTATTTTCTTGTGTGTTTATATATTTGCTGAGGAATTTGATGTTGAGTGTTGTTTGGTTTATTTCAGATTCTGTCACGATCGTCTCTTGTTTCGATTGCGTATTTGACGTGGTGATCAATCATAACTTGACGGAGGTCGATGTTATGAGGGCGATCTTATGATCGTCGTTGTTAATTGTTATTTAATTTTTTGCTAAGACTATCTTAATTATGCTTCCATTGTTTACGACTACAATGTTAATTTCTAACTTATTTTGTAAATTTATCAAAACTATTCTGAAAACTTCAACCCTCTTCATCAAAAACACAAATGATATCTTAAACCCTAAAAACAAAAACTGACAACAAATCTTGACACTTTATTAAAACTGAAATGATACCCTAGAACAAAAACTTACAAAAATTTTTGATACTTTATTAAAATTGAAATGATACCCTAAACCCTTAAAAAAAACTTACAGCAACTTTTGACACTTTATTAAAATTGAGATGATACCCTAAACCCAAAAACTTACAACAAATTTTGACACTTTATTAAAATTGGAATGATACCCTAAACCCTTAAAACAAAAGCTTATAATGATCTACACCCTAAATTGTAAAGTCTTAAATTCTAAACCCAAAAACTAAAATTTACAACAAATTTTGATATTTTATTAAAAGTGATCCATCAAAACTAATATATTGTTTAGGTTTATAACTCTTAGAACATATGAGTAATATTATTACTCGAATTCATATAACATTTGGTGATTGAACTCTTTGAACCTATGAGTAAGTGTTTTAGTATATATATGAACATATAGGGATATATTTTAAACACTAGACCCTAAAATGATCTACACCCTAAATTGTAAAGTCTTAGACAATACAAAAAAATTCATCTAATATATTTTATAAATCTTTGAACGTATGAGTAATATTTCTCAAATTCATATAACATTGGGTGATTGAACCCTTTTGACCCATGAGTAATATTTTTCAAAAAATTCATATAACATTTGATGATTGAACCCTTTGAACGTAAAAGTAAGTGTTTTAGTATATATATATATATATATATATATATATATATGAACATATAAGGATATATTTTAAACTTACTACATTATTATAAAATTTTAATATTGATTTGTATAAACATAATACATTTGTAAAAAATCTTCAATCATGAACATATTTAGGAGGATGTTCAGATCTAAAAAGATGGCTGAAGATGTGTGTTGGCATTTTACCAATGTTATTGATGATGATACAATGCAACACCTTGTTGATTCTATAACTTGGGCACAAATGAATGATTAATGGCCAGACTTTCCTGCTGAACGAAGGAATAGTGCTAGGCATTCGGATTTTGAATCGGTTTCGGATCGGTTTGTTCGGTTTTTGGTTAACCGAAATTGGAAAATATAAAAACCGTTCGGGTTTTTAGTCAAAATCGGATCGATTTGGTTTTTAAAATTTTGGTTTTGGTTCTGTTTTAAGATTTTTTATATAATCCATTTTGTATCCGAAAAACCAAAAAATCCGAAAAAACCCGAAAAAATTCGAAAAAATCCGAAAAAAATCTGAAAACCCATGTAAACCGAAAAAATTGTAAGCCTACAACATAAACTTAAGTATGACATTAGGGATTTAGGGTTATTAGTTTATGAATTTCGGTTTAATTTGGTTATCCGAAATTAATTCGGTTCGGTTTATTGAAAAAACCAAAAATTATAAAAATAAAAATCCATTCGGTTTTCAACCTATAAGTGGTTCGGTTTCGGATCTGATTTTTCAGCTCGGTTTTGGTTTGGATTTTCGGTTTCGGTTTATTATGCCCAGCCCTACAAAGGAATCTTAGACTTAGAATTTCTACAGATGGGATGAACCCTTTCTCTCTTCAAAACACCAATTACATCACATGGCCAGTGTTGTTAGTGAACTATAACATTCATCCAACAATGTGTATGAAGGTTGGGAATATAATGTTGACTTTGTTGATCCATGGTCCAACAGCTCCTGGTAATAACTTAGACGTTTACTTAGTACCATTAATAGACGATTTACTATATTTTTGGGCTGAAGGTATTAAAGTGTATAACTCATTTGCTAAGAAAAATTTCACACTTAGAGCCTTACTACTTTGGACTATCAGTGATTATCCAGCCTTAGGGACACTGTATGGATGTAAAGTAAAGGGGAAACAAGCTTGCAATGAATATGGAAAGGATACACCTGCTAGGTGGCTGAAGTTTAGCCATAAGTAAGTGTATATGGGAAATAGAAAAAGACTACCACCTAGCCATACTTACAGATATAAGAAAGCTTGGTTTGACAACATTATTGAGAATGGGAGTACCAGTAGGATACGAACTGGTGATGAAATGTATGAAACATTAAAATTGTTGAAGAATGATTTTGGAAGACCTCTACAGAAAGAAAATAAACGAAAAAGAAAAGATTTGGTAGATGATGAGATGGTCCAAGAAGAAAATTATGAAGAATCTGATGATATATGGCGGTGGAAGAAGAGATTAATTTTCTTTGAACTCCCTTACTGGAAGGTAAAGCAGAATAACTAAAGTATATTCCTTGCTTGTTGTATAATAATATGTCTAACATTTTATTGATTCATGTGTTAGGATATGCATGTTCGTCACAATATTGATGTGATGCACGAATGTGTCAGATGCTATTTTGTCTCTCCTCATGCAAAATGCTAAGTCATAAGATGGGTTAAAGGCAAGACAAGACTTAGAAGATATTGGAATCAGAAATCACTTGCACACATAAGTTAAGAAAAAGAAAACTTACTTACCTCCAGCATCCTATTGGTTATCGAAGTTAGAGAAGACCATCTTCTGCAAAAGGTTATCTAATTTCAGAGGTCCTGATGGTTATTGTGGTAATATTGGAAATAGTATTTTTGTTAATCCTATAAATATAGGTAGTTTGAAAACGCATGATCATCATGTGCTAATACAGAACTTGTTACCAACTGCCTTAAGAGGTTTATTACATAGAGCGCCTAGGAATGCTATAAACAGATTATGCAATTACCTCAATAGATTGTGTCAGCGTATCATTAACCCGGAAAAACTTATATCAATGGAAACTAAGTTTTTGAAAACAATGTGTCAACTAAAGCGGATCTTCCCTCCATCCCTTTTTGATATAATATTCCATCTTACCATACATTTATCTAAAGAGGCACGTCTGGGAGGACCATTACATTATCGAAAGGTTTCATGTACTCATTTTTAATTAATTTTTCTCTAGAAATTATGTTTGACTAGTATTCATATATTTTGATTGAGTTATAGGCACATGAAAACACTAAAGGTTTATGTGAAGAATCATGCAAGGCCGGAAGGATGTATGGCTGAGGGGTTATCTGGAGAATGCATCGCATTTTGTTTAGAGATCCTTCAAAATTCAGTAGTAGTTCAAGAAGCAATTAAACAAAATGAAGTTATTGAGGATGATGGAATGGTGGTTGAAGGTAGACCACTGCAGAAGGGTACAGAGGTCACCCGTCTTGATAAAGATAGAGACATTGCACATCGCTATGTGCTGATGAACATGGATTCTATGGAACCTTACGTGTAATAAGAGTTTACCCATTTTGTTTAGGATGTCCATTATAAATTCTTTTCCATAACTATTTTTTTATTGCAAAATCAGGATGCATTTGGAAGAATTGCAAGTTATTGATGGTAGATGTGCTGGAATGAAACATTGTTGTGAAAGAGTAATACTGAGCTGTTTGCACAACGGGTAAAAAAGAAGGTAACATCTTGACTAGATTTCATGTTCATTAGTTAATAAACTGAAACAAGAATTGTGAATCTAAAATTGCTTTAGGCCAGGTATTGTTTTTTGAAAAAGAAAGAGATTGGTTGATCTGAGTTATTGTCTTCTTTGACAATTATTGAAATATATGTCAGTGGTTGCTTCTAGGTTTATCTGATTATGATGTTTTTCTACTTCAGATTCATTCAAATTCAACACAAAGTTATTCTAAGGAGATAAGGTGGTTGGCATTTGGACCAATAAATGTTTCTTTAGCACATAGAGGATTCACCAGTAATAGGCAGAGATTTCATACAGATTCAGTTAAGCGGAATACACAAAGCAAGTGTCGATCGAGTACACGAGATACAAGACAAGTGGCTGATATGCTTACATATTATGGAGTAATAAAGGAGATTTTACATCTAGACTACCACATGATCAAAGTATCATTGTTTAGATGTAATTTGGCCAACAAAGGGAGTAGTGTGAAGGAAGAAGATGGTTTCACTCTTGTGAACCTCCATATGAACCAAACAACATATTTGAAAGATCCATTCATTTTACATACGCAAGTAAAATATCTACTCTAGGGAAGATGATTCTTCAAATTGGTATGTTGTAATGAGAGCACTACCTAGACGCTATCATGAGTTAGAAAAAGAGGAGGATTTAGTTGGGCACCATTGCCTATCCAAANACTCTTGTGAACCTCCATATGAACCAAACAACATATTTGAAAGATCCATTCATTTTACATACGCAAGTAAAATATCTACTCTAGGGAAGATGATTCTTCAAATTGGTATGTTGTAATGAGAGCACTACCTAGACGCTATCATGAGTTAGAAAAAGAGGAGGATTTAGTTGGGCACCATTGCCTATCCAAAAAATAGATGATGGGGAAAGTGAAGATGTTGATGATGGTAGTATATATGTTAGGAATGATTGTGAAGGGTTATTGGTGGTAGATAAAAAGAGTCTTGGTAATGTTTGATAGGTTTTATAGTTTTTATTCGTTGATATCTTACATTATGGAAATGTTTTTTTTTTTTGATGAAATGTTAAATTGATTAAACCGAAGAATAAAGGTTATTTACAAAAGAATGTTTGGTCAAGACTGAAGCAATCTATATATGGTTCGTATTGTGATCATCTTGGTGGCCTCGTTAAAACTCGATTCTAGAAAACCCTGTGGGATAAAACTAGAACCTGGAAAAAGAGTACACACCAAGACAATCGGAACCATATACCCATAAAGTATAAAATATAATAAAGGACAAGAAATGAAGAAGAGCTCCGGTGAGCTACAGTAGCAAAACAAGCTGTGCATCAGCGAATGGATGGATGTAGGGCATTCTAGCGGGAGTAGAGCCCATGGTAGCGAGAGTGTGCCGGGTACTGCAAGCTGAGGATCCACAGCCGAATAGTGTTGACAATCGAGCGCAGAAGGTGGGAGTATGGCTGCCATGGATTGCCGTGGAATCGAGCGTTGCGTTCACGCCAGATGTAGTAAATGGTGGCTTGGAGACATAGACGCAATAGGACAGCTTCGACAGAGGGGAAGGGACGGTGCTGTATGGTGGATATTGTGCGCTGCCAGTCAGGAGAGTGGCGGTTGTGGAGTAGATTGGAAGTGAGCTCGGTCCACAAAGTGTAAGTGTATGGACAGGCAAAGTAGAGATGATCCCTTGTCTCATCCGGTTCGCCACAAAAGACACAGTGCTGCAGTCGTCCCCATGTGCGCATTCGACGACCTGTGGATAACCTGTCAAGAAAAGCAAGCCAAGAGATAAAGGCGTAACGGGGAATAGATTGTTTGAACCAGACAACAGAGGACCAAGATTTCATAGGGATGGAGTGACAAATATGTTTCCAAGTGGAGGAAGAGTGGAAAACGTCCCGGTATTGGTCATTGCCATGATACCAGAGACGAATATCAGGACCAGCTGTCGGGTTTGGGATTGGTAGGGCGGTGATCGCATTGTAGAGCGAGCCCAAGGAGATGCGCCGGGAGCGCCTAAGCCGCCAGGACGTAGAGTTAGCCGCGTCCGCGACGGTTGAATGTCGCGGAACACCGAACTCCCGAATACCGACATCACCTGCGAGTGCATACAACAAACCAAGAGAGGACCAATTATCAAA